>QJNY01000199.1:0-133596 GCA_004155945.1 Monosporascus sp. mg162
CTACTCAACCACAACACCTCAAATCAACTCAAATCAATCGAATGCTTCTTTGCTAACTGTATCTACAGCTTCTCGACGAGTGCACGCATTATATCAAGGCTCGTTGCGGACGTTATGTCGCCTTTCCCCCCCCCCAACCTGCCCGCAACCGACTAGCTTTTAACGCGTCCAAGCCAATATTAACTCCAATTCGTACAACCCAAAGCCGACCGACTAAATAACTATTCTCGACCGAATCCTTAACTCAAATACGCGAGCATTTCATGTGCGGCTTTCATACGTTGAAGATATACGTCGAGAAACGCGTTGTAGGACGTGTTAGGAGGCGCGCTGGGGGGCGCGTTGGGGGGCATTGCGGAGCGTTGCGGGGCCTCTCGCGGGGCGTATAACAGGGCGTGTTAAACTTGATTTTGCAATAACTCGAAACCTACGCAATTACACGATTAAAACAAACGTTTCCCGCAAAGATGAATACTTGTTATATAGGATGAACAAGTTCTTTTAGCTAGCAGAAAGGTCGTGGCAAAGAATTGCTGCCAACAGCTACTGAAGGTGGTCGGTCGCACATAGGTTGGCAGGAAGGAATGGTCATATGGCGTCCGCAACAAGCCTTGATATAATGCGTGCACTCGTCGAGAAGCTATAGATACAATTAGTAAAGAAGTATTCGATTGATTTGAGTTCATTTGAGGTGTTGTGGTTGAGTAGGTTAAGTGTGCGGTTGACGGGTGTCAAAAAGTGTTGCGCTCATTGGTGTATTGCGCTTACTGGGGTGGCACGTTATTTAATAATATAATGACAATTAACCAGTAAAGCATTAAATAGATAAAATAAAGGTGTCCGAAAACTTATAAGAGGATTTAATACGGAATGTATACGAATACTCGGTATACGGATATTTAAAGGTTTACAAAACCTTAAAACGTTTTTAACGGCCATATTACTTTCTTAAAATGAAAATTATAGTATAAAGAATAATGCAAAAATGCGATATTTATGCTAGGACAAAGGTACGACGACACAAACTTTATGGAGAATTAAAATCTTTACCAGTGACTAAGCGATTAACGTCCCACATATATGAGCGAAAGACATATATAAGCGAACCACTTCTTGGTACCTCGAAACAACCAACCCAAATAACTCAACTACAACACATTAAATTGATTCTAATTAATCGTATTCTCTTTCGCAGACCGTATCTACACCTTTTAAACAAGTGTACGTATTATATCAAGGCTTGTTACGGACGCCGTATTACCATTTTTTTCTGCCAACCCGCCCGTAACCGCTTAACTTTAGCAACTGTTAGCAGCAATTCTTTGTTACAACTTTTTTGCTGGCTAAAAAAACTTGTTTATTTTATATAGCAAGTATTTATTTTTCTGGAAAACGTTTGTTTTAATTATGTAATTACGTAGGTTTCGAGTTATTACGAAATCAAGCCGGATACGCCCTGCCATACGCCCTGCCACACGCCCCGCGAAACGCCCCGCGAGACGCCCCGCACGGACCCCCCATACCCTCCAGCGCGCTTCCAACACGCTTTTAACGCATTCTATAATACGTTCTCCGACATATATCTTCAACCTATTAAAACCGGACAAGAAATGCTCGCGTATTTAAGTTAAAGATTCGGTCGAAAATAGTTATCTAGTCGGTCGGCTTTGGGTTATACGAAATAGGGATAATATTAGCTTAAACGCGTTAAAGGTTAATAGGTTGCGGGCGGGTTAAGAAGAAAAAATGGCAACATGGCGTCCGCAACAAGCCTTGATATAATACGTACACTTGTCCAGAAGGTATAGATACGGTTTGCGAAAGAGAATACGATTGATTAGAATTAATTTGATGTGTTATAGTTAAGTTATTTGGGTTGGTTATTTCGAGGTGCCAAGAAGTGGTTCGCTTATATATATATCTCGCTTCTATGTATGGCACGTTATAAGATTTAATTATATTTGATTTTATTATCAAATTTCTCTTATTAAAAGATTTAGTTATAGGAATATATTGCGACGGCATTTTCGTAACTGTTAATCGATTTACGAAATTTTCTTTTTCTTACTTTAATGAAGACATCGATATAAAACAACTTGCATACATTTTCCTTGAACATATTTTTGGTACTTACGGACTTTTAACGGAAATTGATTCGAATAACGCTACCATTTTTATTTTAAGGTTTTCGTAAAAATTAATGACTTAACTTGAATTACTCCAGAAATTGTTTAACTTATTTAGATTTCAAATAAACGAATAAATAAATAAAAGTTAATTCAACTTAAAGATATAGTTACGATATTTGATAATTACGAACAAAATAACTGGCTTAACAAGTTACGAGTTGCATAATTAATTTATAATATTACCTCTTACGAAAGTATTAAAACTACGCCAGCAACTGCTAATTTTAGTTCCATACCTGAAGTTTACCGAGATTTATATAAAGGTAAACCAGTTAACGTTAAAGTAATTTTTATCTTAAAACAATTAAAACAGTTATACGCTGAAATAACCTTAAAGTTTAAATTTGTACGTAATTAAATAAGCAAATATTATAATCAAAAAGAGTTCAAGGAATTAGTTTTTCCGAAAAGGGAAATGGTTTATTTAGCTATTAAAACATTTAAATTAAAAGGTTAAATACAAAATTCGGTTTTACATATTTTGGTTCATAAAAAATCTTGAAGAAAATTTGAAAAAACAATTATAAATTGGAGCTACCGCGGAATGTAAAGCTTTATCCAGTTTTTTATATTCCCTTACTAAAACTAGCATCAGCTATAATAAAAGTTAGTACGAGATAAAACGAAGAGGTTATGAAAAATGTATCGCTTTACGAGGCAGAAAAAATACTGGATGTACGCAAAAAAAGAAGGCCTTGCTTAGTACTGAATTAAGTGGAAGAATTACCTAGATTTCGAAAATACCTGGGAACTTGCGTAAAACCTTACGCGAGCTTAGCGCCTTTGGAAAAACTTTTACCAGTAACGCCGAAAGCGCCAAGCTTAAAAGTACCTTAGTTTACGTCGTCCAGCAACGCGAAGTCGGCTCCCTCGGTACCCGGGCAGTTAACGGGTATAGAAGTTTGCGCTAACGTAACCTCGGCTTTTACTTATTGTTACTTTCGTTTTAAACGTTCCAATTTTTTTATCGCTTCCGTACCTTCAATACTTTTACGTAGCCTTTCGATGTTATACTTACGTAAAAGTTTTCTTGATTTCGCAAATAGGCCAAACGATTAAATAATTCGCTAAGATACTGTCAGCTAGCAGGGGGTGCGCTAGCACCCCATATACGGAAAAGGGTCCCTCTGATCGGAAGATATATGCTCCGTGGCGAGACTACTTCAAAGATCAGTACGCGTTGCTAGAATGCACGCAACTAGCTAATTAACACAACACATCTGATGTTTCCTATATTTGATAATTAAAAGTTTCATTCGCTTAATTCGTACTATCTATTAATTAATCACCTGTTACTAAGAGGATATAGGCTGTACATCAATAGCAATTATCTATATGCTTTATTAGTTATAATAGCGACCGTACCGACGACGTCCGTAATTATTTATACCGGTCCTAAAAACTGGGACAAATTTAAGGACGAATTTAAAACCAAAGCTAAGGGATATAACCTATGGGATTATATTAATCCTAATCAGAATGTTCCATGGCCTATTAAACTTATAGTACCCGTTATTACTTCCTATCTAAAAAGACGAGTTCGCCAGACGACGCGGGCAGTTAATGCTTCCTCCGAGGAAACCTTATAAATCGAAGACATCGATCATACGAATCATCCGACAAATACCCTTAAAATAACGACTAAAGGCAGATAGACTTATGATTAAAATTTTACGACCTATATTTACCTAAACCGAAAATACAAAACCTTTCGGAAGAACTTTAACGATCTTATAAAATGGGTTTTTAACAGCGTTTCCCTATCAATTAAGCAAATCTGCTTAAGCTTAAATAACGATTTTAGGGGCTGGTACGCCAAATTGCAACAACTAGGAAAGGTTTACGACAGCCGATTGTTTATAAATACCAAACGCAAATATGAAGAACGATTAAAGCAGGCCCCGGAAGCCGTTAAGAGATTCGATAAATAGATAGCAAAATGGTAGGAGATTATAGCCCAAGGCTAGCGTTACGGGGTCCCCAAAATAAGCATGCCAATTATTTGGACGAATTAATTATGTGCAATAGTAGCGCCGATTATGCCTAGTTGGTCGAATTTATTTATATTTTTTAAGCAGAATGATATCGAGAAAAGGATAATTAATTACCTGGAAATCGGGGCCAACCTTTTAAACTATTGGATCATGGCGAATTTACAACAGTTAGCAAAAAACGTTAAAGTAGCATTTCCGACCTTTTATGAAGCTCTAGCAAACCCCCTTTGATTAGAACGATCCTAATTAGGAAAAAACTAGGAATACTAACAATTAGCTACATAATAAGACCTTTGGCAAAGGGCCGAAACGAAGCAGTCGTAAAGGTTCCCAAGCGAGCCGAAACAGCAGCAGCAATAAACGGAAACGCCAAAAGTTAGACGTACAAAAAGCTCGGTGCAAAACGTGCCTAAATCCTGGGCATACGTTACTTTAATACTATTACGCGTTTTCCAATAAAGCTCCAGCAAAGTTTAAGCCTAATAAGGAAATTTTAGTACTGGTCCAAGACCAGATTGCTTCCGATTAATCCTCAGAGGAAAAGATTAACCGTTTGTCGAAAACTATGGAGAAACTAACTACTGTAAAAAAAAAATTAATTTCTAAAGGAAATAAAACGAATACTGGTGTACTTTTTGATTTTGATTAACGTAATGCGATAAACGTCGCGTTTTACTCCCTAAGAAATTCGGCTATTTTGGACTTAGGGTTTACTATATATATCTTTAACCTAATCAGCAGGTTTTTAAATTATAGGACGACGATCTAAGACGACGATATATACGTAGGGAACAGTTTCGTTCCGATTAAATGATATGGAAAAGTAGATATATTGCTTTAAAACCTTAAGGGCCCCAAAGCGCTGCGTTTGTATAACGTAGCCTATTGCGGGAACTTCGCATACAACTTGGTATCTTTCTGGCAGCTCCGACAAAAAGGGGTATTAATAAGACAACCGGGAAACCAACAATTTTATTCGAGATAAGTATGATCAGGTAGTTGCTACGCTAATAAACAAGTTTAGTCAGTTCGTTATCGAAAATGTTAACGTAATAGCTACTTATGCAGCTTTCGCAGCTTACAGACGAAACGTTAACTTATATATAGCGAAACCTTTACGAATCGATAACGGTACGATATAACACCTAAAACTAAGATATTTAAAACCCGAGGTAATCGCCTAATTACAGTTTTATATAAAGAGAGTCCGCCTGAAAGGTTCTATAATAGTCGAATGCTAAGCATATAGCAAAGCGAAAGCTAAAAGGTAAATACGCTGCAAGCCGAGGGAAAAGGCTTTTCGATTAGGATAACGAATCGCTATCGACTTTACAAACTTCGAAGAAAACCCTAAAGGATAGAAATACGTCATGTTCGTTACCGACAGATATTCAGGTTTCATTTAGGATATCTACCTTAAGAACCGAAAGCAAAATATATTAATTATAGCATTGCGATACTTTTTAGGGGTTTTAAAAAACCAGGATAAAGTCTTTCCCCAGGTGTTCGAATGCAATAACGAAATCTTGAAAAATTATCAGTTTCGAAAAATACTTTAATCGCCTCCTTTTAGTATTAAACTTAAACCTTTAATACCGTATACCTAGGCCCAGAACGGGGGTACAAAGCGTTTAAGGGATGTAATTAAGGAGAAAACGATTACGATGCGAAATAACTCTAAGTTACCTTCGTTTCTGATCGTATACATCTTCAAAACGGCAATATATTTATATAACCGTATCCTTAAATACGTACTTTTTTAGCAAAACTTATACGAAGTTTATTACATTTATTTGGTGTACAAGAACGGCTTTGCAGTATTTAATCGGAAGCCTTAACAGGCTTACCTGCGAATATATAGTTATATAGTTTATGTTATAACAGCTACTACTATAAAGAAAGAATAAAAACTTCAAAGCTAAACCTTAAGGCATAAATTAGGTTTTGCGTCAGTTACCGATTTACGAATATTTACAAGATCTGGAACCTATTAATTAACAAGGTTATCGGTATTCGAAACGTACTGTTTAACGAAAAGGCTACTTTTTTAGGTAATATCAAAAACCTAAAAAACGACCTTGTGTACATTATAAGAAAAAAAGCTACAAAAGCTACTGCTATAAGTAAAAGTACCTAAGTAGGGCCTAGGTTACCCAAATATATAAACATAAAAGAAAAAAAAAAACGAAAACCTAAACGGAATAATTCAGCTACCGGTTAAATAAAAAGGATAATTTTAAAATGGCATAAGCGTATGAAACGTACGAAATAGGGAAAAAAAAACCTGCTTGCATAGGACTAATTACGTTTATATAACCGTTATGTTCGAACTACTGCCGTCTTTTAGCCCATTACTTCCACTAACGTCTATTTTGATAACTACTACGATTAATGCGCCAGCAGAAGTAATAAAGGTAACCTTAAGCTTTTAACGTTCTGTTTAACCTAAAATAACGGTAAAAAAAGAAAGTACCTTACGGGTTGTAAACGTAAACTTTCCGTACGTTCCGCGTCGAAAGGATGGTTATCGGTACGATCATAAAGTATAAAAGGCCGCGTTTAACGTAAGACGATTAGCTTATTTTATTGGTACGATCAATAATCGGCCGGTAAATTACGGAAGCTAAAGGAAAATAATTACTCGGAATACGCGTTACCCTAATCGGAAAAGCTTCGATACAAAGATATATAAAATCCTTAAGTCGCGGAACCGGGTACATAGGCGCAATTTACCGCTACCGCCGCGAAGTTATAAAAAGTTAAATACATACCCGTTAGGGGAACTATTTCGTAAGGCCGAAAAGGCTTACTTATAAGGTTATAAAGAAATGTAATCCTGGAAGCTCGTGAATTAATCTTTTACCAAAGGGAAACAAGTTTTAAGGTGCATATAAATATACGTTTACAGGTTCGACAAGTATGGCTGGTAGTAAAAATGTAAGGTACGTTTCGTCGTACGGGGCAATTAATAACTTAAAAACACTTATAATAATACATACGTATTTACTTTAATTAAGAAATCGTTCAAAACATTAATCGTTATTTTGGCTAAATGCAACCTAAAGCTTAAGCAATATAACGCGGTAAACGTTTTCGTTAACGCCAACCTACTCTATAAAGCATACATAAAAATATCTTTAGGATACCCGTATCGTAGCAAAATTCTTCTAATTAGGAAGGCATTATATAAATTAAAATAATTACCTTTACTTTAGCAAAAAGAATTTACTGGGACGTTCAAAAATTTAAAACTTAATGCTATTCTTTATTAACTTTATTATCTTATTCGTTAAAAAATGTTTATTTCTTTTTTATAGACGATATCGTTACGGCGTACCGTAAAAAAGATTAAGATTTCGTCGATCAGGTAATTCAGCAAATAAGGAAGCGATATATTTTTATAAAAGGCAAGGAATTAAAGTAATTTTTAAAAATCGAAATAATTAAAGATAAAGCTAAAAAAAATTAGGCTTTCTTAGTTTAACTTCATAAATAAACTAACTAACTTAATTCCAAAAAAAGATTAAATAACTTCCTATATATACCAATAACAAGCGACGAGCTACTGCCGAATTCTAATTTAACTTATTTAAGGTTTATTAACAGAAACCAAAAAAAGATCGCTTTTATTTTATACGTAACAGTTAATACGCAATCCGATATAGCCTTTACAGTATTCCGATTTGCCCGATTTAACCTAAACCTTAACAAAGCGTATTACAAAGCTGCCGATCGAATTATATTATCCCTAATCGGGACTAAAACATTAACGCTGCAGTTGGGCGGTAAGGATTCGTTAAATACCTAAAGCGACGTTTCCTTCGCAGATAATACGATCGATCGAAAAAGCTCCTAAGCTTACGTTATAAGGTTATTTAATAAAGTAATAAAATAACGGGCGAATAAGTAAGATACAGTAATTACTTTTACAATAAAAGCGGAATTGTTATCCCTTACGCAGGCTGCAAAAAAAATATTATTTACCTTACGATTAATCAAAAAACTAAAAGTTACCTTAGATGCTGGACCGTTAAATATGTGGTACGATAATCGACAAACTATTCGGCTTATTAACGTTAACGTCGCCTTGTTACAAACGAAACTGCGGTATATAAATATATATAATTACTAATTACGAAAAGCCGTAAAGAAGAACATAATTAGAGTAAACTTTACGCCTACGGGCGATATATTGGCTAATAGATTAACTAAAACCCTATTACGAAAACTTTTTAAGTATTTTAAAAAGCAGCTAAGATTAATAAATATTACGGAAGCTCTCGATCGGCGGAGGAACAACCTGCGAGTGATTTCAGAGAAGGAATTGGCTGATTAAAAGGACTTAATGGCCGGAGGAAAGATGGAATAGAACGCTGCGGCTCTAGGAAGTAATAAAGTGTGACGGTTAACGCCGTAACTAGGTCGAGGCTTTGAGGGGGTATGTCAGCTAGCAGGAAGTGCGCTAGCATTCTATATACGGAAAAGCTCTCTTTAATCGGAAAATATATGCTCCGTGGCTAAACTACTTCAAAGATTAGTAGGCGTTGCTAGAATGCACGCAACTAGCCAATTAATACAACACATTTGATGTCCCCTATATCTGACTGCAATTTGTTAAAACGCTGTTAAACGGAAAGCAGTTTTTCTTCGGCAAAACGCTTCTAAAGTTTAAGGCGGTCCTTTTCAGCGACCAACCGAATATGTTTGACTTCGAAAGGCCCGAATAGGTTACAAGTTACCTCATTAAAATCAGGCCCTATTTTTGAGGTTGGTGCTGCGCCTACGGCGCAGCTGCGGCTAAGGCTTTGAAAAGATAATAGCTTTAGGTACCGCGCTAACCCAATTACAAAAGTATCCACAGAAATAGCAAAACCTCAAAAATAGGGCCTGATGGCAAGTTGTGATTTTTTGGCTCCGTTCTGGGCAGTCCCATACAAATTTTCGAAAACCTTTCTTAAAGACTCGCAAATATAACAATAAGAAAATTTTAATATAAAATAATAAAAATGTGGTTATGTAGAGTTTTGAGAAAGGTTTCTAACCATGCATAAAGCTCCCCGGTCGGGGCTAATTTAATGGAGATATCAAAGAAATAAATTAAAATTTCCGTTCTAGGCAGACCTTCTATCCGAAACGCCCTCATGGCTGCGACGCAACAACCACAACCCGTACGCCAAAAAAATAGCTGTACGGGCTTCCCCTATACTGAATTACCCTTGGAAGGCCCATGGCAGAATGTTGCGACCGGTGGTTATTGCGTCGCAGCAAGGAGGGCGTTCCGGTTAATCAAGTCCAGAACCTTTTCATGGCTGCGATAACGCAACCACCGCGTACAACATTTCGCCATAGGCTTTCCAAGGGTCACTTAGTATGGAAAAAGCCCGTCCTGCTATTTTTTTGGCCGTACGATTTATGGTTATTGCGTCGCAGCCATAAGGGCGTTTCGTGCTTAACTGACCCCAACTTTTTTATAGCTGCAACGCAGCAACCACAACCCGTACGGCCAAAAAAATAGCTATACGGGCTTCTCCCATACTGAATTACCCTTGGAAGGTCCATGGCAGAATGTTGCGACCGGTAGTTGTTGCGTTGCAGTAAGGAAGGCGTTCCAGACTTAATTAACTCCAACCTTCTTATAGCTGCGACGTAACAACTACAACCCGTACGGCCGAGAAAATTGACATACGGACTTTCCCCATACAGAATATACTAAAGAAACCTGGTGCACGATGGTACGACCGGTGGTTGTTGCGTCGCAGTGATGAGGGCGTTGCGGGCGCCCATTTCCTAGGGCTAAACGTGGTCGTATTGGCTGCAATTATTGCCTGAAAAAATTGAAAAGATTTTTATATGCATATTAGCTTATATTAAACGTGTAGATCCAGTTTCATACTTAACGGGCTTAAATTGATTGCGTAACACGTTTTTCTTATTCAAATCTTTGGATTCTTTAAAAACAATAAAAGAAAAGTTGATGATTTTAGTAGTGACGCCCAAAACGGAACCCCTCTTCGCACAACTGCAACTCAGGCCTCGCTCGCTAGTTACGGGAATACGGCATTTGATTGATTAATTTATAGCGTCTTGGCGCAGTACATTGAAAAACTTTGAAAAAAATTGGAGAACTAGCGAGCGAGGCCTGAGCTAGCTGATGTAAGTTACAAGGACCATTATGTTCGGTGCAGCGAGCGTATTTTCTATATCCAGAATAAGCTCTAGAAGTCTTTTTTTCGGATTTGTAACGAGAGTAAGAAAACGAGGATATGTTAAAACCAAGAGGGTTAATTCTTTTAAATATAATAAAAGCGTTATTACGTTTACGAGATTTCTGCTTTTCGATATAACATAATATGGCTGTTAGAAAACGAAAAGGGAATATAAAAAAAGATAACTTACTTATTAAACAAAGGCGATAAACAAACTAATTTTTAAAGGTAAAGATCCTTAAAAAAAGAAATCATATTATAGCTAAAAACCTTAGCTTAATTAACAAACGGTCGGAAGTTATAGGACGTATCTCCGATGTGGGTTCCAAGGTCACGTAACTGGCTCGATAAGCTTACAACATCTAAGTGGGTTAAAAAATGCTTGGGATTTCGAGCCAGTCGAAGCGGGACAATAGCTCGAAATAACTCGAAGGGTTCGAAAAAAAAAAAAAAAAAACTTGTTTACGGTAATTAGGATCGAACCGGTTCGAGCCTGGCGAATCAATAAAAAATATATACGCTCGTTATTTCCTATAGTTTAAATAGCACTAGCTTGCAATACAACTTGGTTATCCAGATTTACATCTGCTGTTACCAAACGTAACTATCGCTTATTGCTTAAATTCCCACAATACTATAACCAACGTAAACCGTACGACTTAGGTTTAATAGTGGGTTAAGCTCATACCCGTCACATTATACTATTAACGGAACTTATCACAAAGGATATACAGTTTAAAGAAACTCCAAAAAGAGAACTGCTTTTTAGCAAATTAAGAACGTTTTTATTTATAAACTAGCAGTATTTATATACGACCTAAAGCGTTTAATTTAGCTAAAAACCGACGCTTCGTATTATGCCTTAAAAACTGTAATCGGATCTCGAAACAATTAAAGAAAACTTTATCTTATTACGTTTTATTGTTACAAGTTATATAAAGCTGAATTAAATTACGGTATTTACGATAGAAAATTCTTTTTTATGGTTAAAGCCTTCAAGAAATTTAGATATTACCTGAAAGATAATATGTATTAAATTCAGGTATATACTGATTTATAAGAAAATTAAATATTTGTTTACTACACGAAAAGTTATCAAAAAACAGATACGTTACGTAATAAGCCTTTTTAATTTCGATTACGTTATTATCCAGCGAAAAGGATCAGAAAATAACAAAGCAGATGCGTTTAACAAACGATCTAACCTGGAAAAGTCAAAGGTTAAGGTACAACAAATAATATTTGATATTACAGCCGAAAAATACTTAAAACAGCAACGAATTGCCACGATACGAATAATACCATTCGACATGTATTAGCGCATACAGCAACATAATGTTAATTAAACAAGAACATAACAAAAAAAAAATTAGGTGCCCGAAAAATTACGAAAAAGCTTAAGACGGAATATATACGAATATTCGATATATAAACATTTTGGAGTCCATAAAATCCTAGAACGTTTACAACGAACGTACAACTTTTCTAAAATAAAAACTGCAATACAAGAAGTAGTAGGACAATACGATATCAGCGCCAATGTAAAAGTACGACAATTAAAACCTTACGGTAAATTATAACCGTTACCAGTCGCTAAGAGATTATAAAATTCGATTACATATAACTTTATTACCAAACTCCTTATATTAAAAGATCCAGTTACAGGTATACATTACGACAGCATCTTCGTAATCATTAACTGATTTCCTAAATTTGTTTATTTTTTACCTTATAACACAAATCTCGATATAAAACAATCCGTATATATTTTTCGTAAACATATTTTTGGTACTCATAAACTGTTAATGGAACTTATTTCGGATAAAAGTATTACTTTCACTCCAAATTTCTGGTAAGAATTAATAGCTTAATTTAAACTAAATTTCATATTATCCAGTATATTTAAACTTTAAACAGACGGATGAATAAAAATACGAAGCAAACGTTAAAAACGTACTTACGATATTATGTTAACTATAAACAAAATAATGAAGTTAAAAATTACCAGTTATATAACTAGCCTATAACATTAGCTATTACGAATGCATTTAAACGATATCAAGCACTGCTAATTTTAGTTTATATATAAAGTTTATCGAAATTTATCTAAGGATAAATTAACGAACGTTAAAGTAATTCTTACGTTAAAATAACTAAAACAGCTATACGCAAAAATAAAAACAAAACTTAAATTCATAGATAATTAAATAAGCAACTATTACAACAAAAGAAGGTTAAAGAAATAAACTTTTTCGGAAATTTAAATGATTTACCTAACTACCAAAAACATTTAAACAGAAGGGCCAAACAAAAAACTCGATTTCAAATCTATTGGCCCGTATAAGCTCGCTAAAACAAATTTCAGACAATAATTATAAATTAGAAATACTGCTAGATTTTAAGCTTTATCCAGTTTTTTATATTTTCTTTATAAATCAGCAACAAATTCCATTAGAGTTAATATAGGACAAAAGGAAAAATTTCTCAAGGATATGCCGGTTTACGAAACAAAAAAAAATACTAGACGTACGCAAAAAAAAAAAAAAAAAAAAAAAAAAAAAAATTTATCTAATACCCAGTGTGCCGGCTATGGGCTTATCCAGCTATTATACCTAAGTCGTACGGTTTGTGTTGAGAGTGGTATCGTGGGAATCTGAGCAATGAAGCGATAGTTACGTTTGGTAATTGCAGATGTAGATCTGGGTAACTAATTGTTATTGCAAGCTGATATTATCTAGATTATAGGGAATAATAAGCGTATATATTTTAAACGGGATTTCCTTAAATCCGTTTATCCTTTCGTATTCACGTTACGTGACCCAAGATCTTGCATCGGACGTAATCCGCATAACCTCCGATTGTTTGCCAATAAGCCAAGCTTGTTTAGTTATAATACGATCTCTCTCTTTCTAGGGCCTTTGCCTTTAAACATTAATTGTTTGTTGCATTTGTTTGCTAAGTAACTTCCCCTTTGATATATTATTATTTTTGGTTCTTTTTGTCGTTATACCTTCGCCCTGCCACAATATCGCATTGTCGTACTACCTTTTGTACTGTATTTTTCATTTTAGGAAAGTAATATGTCCGTTGTAGACGTTCTAGGGTTTTGTGGATCCCTGGGTGTCTATGTACGGGGTGTTCATGTACGTCCCTTATTAGGTCCTTTTGTAGGACCTCGGGCACCTGTATTTTGTTTGTTTGATGCTTTGCTAGTTGATTGGCATTTTATTGTTGATGCGCTGATGTATATTAGGTAGTATTGCTCGTCTCGTGGCAATTCGTCGCTGTTTTAGGTATTCTTCGGGTATGGTATCGAAGATTATCTGTTGTTCCTTAACCTCAGGTTTCTTTATATTAGGTGGTTTGCTAAGTGTGTTTGTTCTGCCCTTTTTTGATCCTTTTCGATGGATAATAACGTAGTTAAATTCAGAAAGCCTTTCTGTATAGCGTAATTGTTTTCCGAAAAGTTTTCGTGTCGTAGAAAAGTGTGTAATGTTCTTGTAATCCGTATATACTTTAATTTGCTGCATGTTGCTTTTGAGGTAACGCTTAAATCCTTTGAAGGCGTTGACGATAGCTAGGAACTCCTTGTCGTATATAAGGTAATTTATTTCGGCTCTGTATAACTTATAGGAATAAAACGTAATAAGGTAAAGTTTCCCTTAATCGTTTCGATGTCTAACTATAGCTTTTAAGGCGTAGTCCGAAGTATCGCTTTTTAACTTAATTAGTCGCTTTAGGTCGTACATAATTAGTTTTGGTTTATTAGTAAAGGCGTTCTGAATTTGCTGAAAAGCTGTTTTTTTTTTAGAGTTTATTTAATCAAATTTTTTTTTGGTAAATTCCGTTAATGGCATATCCATCTTGCTAAAATTACGAATAAATTGTTAAGGATTATTTGGTGCTCCAAGCGCTATTGGCTTGGCGGACCCACTTATGTAGCTGGCTTTGCTTGGCGGGCCCATATATAGCTAGTTTGCTCGCACACTTCTGTATTCTGAGTTCTACATCTTCAATCTTACATTTTAGTCCTTAACATAAATCGTCGGTAATAATCAGCGAATTCAAAGAATGCTTGTATTTCCTTAATATTAATAAGTTGCGCCTAATCCTGAACTGTAAATAGCTTTTTAAGATCGATATGAATTTAGCCTAGCATAATAACATGTTTTAGGAATTCGACTTTTTGCTTATAAAATTGGCTTTTTTCGGTATTAACTAAAAATTTGGCGTTTTATAACCCCTGTCGGACCTGATTAATATGTTCTTTATGCTTTTTTTCCGTTTCTAAGTAGATATAAATGTCGTCGAGCTAGCAGATAACAAAAAGATCCAGGTATTTTTTTAATATCTGGTTTATTATCTGTTAGAAGGTTGCTAGTAAGTTGGTTAGTTTTATAAAGGGTAACTAGGTATTCGTACAAGCTATATTTCGTTTTAAAGGGTTTTTTTTTATTCGTATCCTTCTTTAATCCGAATTATGTTGTAACTATTCCGAAAACCGACAGCTGTAAACCATTTTACTCCATATAAACGATTTTTCATTTCCGAATTACTAGTAACCGCGTTCTGTCCTTAACGGTAATGTCTTTGAGTTGTCGGTAATCCACTACGAGTTGAAGATTTCTCCCTTCTTTCTGTACGAAGAATATAAAGTATCCGGCTGGTGACTTAAAACGTCGTATTTATTTTTTTCGAAGCTTGGTTTCAAGGTAATCGCGGAATGTATATAGCGTTGCATGTTTAACTTATATATCGGATAAAAGATAATATATTTACCATTTTTAAAGATTATTTCGTAATAATATTCGCTGTGTTTAGTAACTTGGTATTAAGTTCTTTTGCTAAATAACTTGTCGTTCTTATGCCATTATGGAGGTACCTTAATTATTTATTCTGGTAGTTTTTCGGGCGGTCGTTTTAAATTATTATTTATCTGCCTAAATTTTACTTTGAGGTTAGTAATAATACTTTGTATTTTTCTGTTGTGCCCTTTTTCCATGATATATCGTATGTTCTTAAATACTAAGGTTTTTACCCTTTCCTAATTCCTGCATTCGTTTATCTTATCAAATAAGTGTTAAGAATTTTCGTCGTTTAGATTATTGTTGGAAAATAAATCGTAATTTATTACGCGAGGTTTTAAATTAATGGCCGGGTTATACTGTTTTAACTATAGTAAACCTTGGATTAACTTGTAATCCTTTTTAAAGATGATGTCGAAATTAAAAATTTATCTTCTTTTTTCGATAAAGGTTCTAAGGTAATTAATTTCGCGTTGGATCTATTCGTCGTCTTAGTTAAATATTTGACCTTCGGCATTTTCGATTTCGTAAAGGTATTCTTTATTCTTTTATGGTAGTTATAGCTTGTTAATTACTTTTAGGGTGATATAATTGCTTTCTGTTACGTAGTAATCTACAAATGCAGTATATCGTTTATTTTTGATCCATACTTATACCGTAATCGGTTTTTTTCGTATTGTTCTTATTATGTTTAAAGCTTTCCTAAGGTATTACTGTTTATCATTGTCTTTTTTGCTATCCTGAGGCCCCGTTATAGGTAGCTCGGGTTTTTCAGGCTGTTTTCGAATTGTTAAATTCTTTTTATGAATCGTTTGTTTTCGGCTTGGATTCATTTTAGCTGTTGCTCTTATCAGCGCAGCGTTGCTGTTAAGTACTTTACTTGATTTTAGAATGCATTTTTAGTAATATATTTCGGCTTTAGAGTTTTCCAGCTTTTATTCGAAAAAGAGCGAATTTTTTCTCATGTTGTTAATTGCTTTTCTAGGTTCTCCGTAAAGGTTAGCTGGATTTATAGGTCTGTAATTTTTTTTGCTAATGCTTTTATACTGTTCTTTGGATTAATTCTTTTTTGTCTAGTAATTACATTATTTCTAATAGTACTAGAGTTCTCCTGCCGGGCAGTACCTTCTTTCTGGCCAGCTTTTAGTTGCTGCTAATTCGTCAATTTTTTCCATCGTCAGTATCTCTCGTAGATGACGGTACCACGTTTGGTCCTTAAGGTTTCTTTCAATTCGATTTTAAAATCGAAGCCTTATTGCTATATGCGCGTAATTCCCCGTGTAATGTATTCTTTTTCGTTTTTATATACTTCGTACTAAGGGCGTTTACAGTTAACAGCGTAAAGTTTTCCGTGCCGATCGGACTTCCTTAAATACAGGTTTTCATCTTACCCTTTATATTTCTTTAGTTATATATTAAGCATTAATTAGTTGTTTTTCTGCTGCCGTTTCTGCTGCGTGCGGAAACGTAATTCATCGTTGCTTATTTTCTTCTATTCTTCGTACTTCTGTAGTTATTAAGTAACGATTAATTCTGTAAACCTGGCTTTCTTAGCCTTTCGAGTTATTACCTGGGCTAGCTTTTAACTTCTTTTATTCCCTGTTGCATTTCGGGAAAAGGTTGTTATTATTTCTGGTGCGGATTATGTTAATTGTTTTCTGTCGCCAGGTTTTTTTTTTTTTCTAATTTTTAAGGATTGGAGCCCTATATACCTTTTTCGGGCTTTTGTATTTTCACACAATGTGTCCGGGTTTACCTTAGTTATAGCAGGTAACGGGTTTTTTGTTTTTCGATTAAATAACCTTTAATTTTATAGGTTCTAGTTAAGTTTTATAGGAAGTGAAAGGCATAGAGCGCTTTCGACCTTAATTAGCTTCTTAAAATTCAAACTGTAAGGCGAACTATTACGTCGTTCTTGTCGTCGTTCAAACTGTCGATTGTCGATTTTCACAGCCTTAGCGATATATTTATCGAATGTGTTAGGCCGTTCGATTTTGATAATTTCGTCCTTAATATCGTCCTTTCGTTCTTTATAAAAAACGTCGGTCAAGCTATCGTTTTCGTTATTTACCCATGCTACCTTAGCTATAAGGTTTTTAAAATTAACTATATACTTAAAAGCTGGTTCCTTTTATTTTAGTTATAAACGATTTTATGCACCCTTACGTTTTGTATCCGGGTTGTCGAAATTGTCCTTAAGCCTTTGTTCAAAGTTAACATAGTTTTCAAAAATGTTTTAATAGCCGTTTCCTGGTTATTTTCCGTATTTTTCAAGTAATTTCGTAAAGTAAGCTCGAACTAAATCAAAACGTTTCTTTTAAGGAACATTATCATAACAAGGATTTTATTAACTTCGCTTTCGATTATTTCCAATCGCAGGTACATTCTAGCCTGCATTAAGAAGCCTTAAACGTTTCCTGTATTATCGTAAGGTTCGAGTTTTTCAACTTTAAGTCTTAAAGTACGACTGCTAACGTTAGGTTAACTAAAACGGTAGCTTAAATAGTGATTTGCTGGATGCGGGCCTTAAGCTGTTGGACACGTTCTTACAGCTGCTGGGCCAGGGTAAAAACGGTAACTTCGTGTTATGGCCCAAGGGACTTGGCATGAAAAATGACGGTCGGAGGATGTCGGTCTTAAGTTACGTAACTGGCTCAAACCAGCTTAATATGTTTGATTGGGTTAATAAAAGCTCAACGCCTTGAGCCGGCTGAGCCAGGCTAATGGCTTAAGGGGACTTAATAGATTTAAAAAGGGTCGCTTACTGTAATCAGGTTTAAGCCGGTTTAAGTCCATTAAGCCAAGACTAAGATATATGCGTTCGTTATTTCCCATAATTTAAATAATACTAGCTTACAATACAGCTTAGTTATCTTGATTTATATCTACTATTACCAGACGTAACTATTACTTTATTGCTTAAATTCCCCCGATATTATTGAAAATATAAACCGTACGACTTAAATTTAATAATTGGTTAAGCCCATAACCGTTACACGTTGCAAGCTTTTATTTAATAATACAGTCAAACTTTAAGCAATATTTAACATTATTAAAATGTCGACTAACACCGAAACCACCGTCCCTACTCTACTCTAGCAGCTGTAAAAACGCGTCTAGCAGCTTAAGGTTCGTATTCAGCAAATTATTGCTTAGGCCGCCGTTTCAGCTAACCTAGCGTTAGCAGTCGTTATTCCAAGACTTAAAGTTAAAAAATCCGAATCATGTGATAATATAGAAAGCGTTTAAAGCTTCCTAACCCAAGCCAAAGTATACCTACAATTGGAAATAATCGAAGGCAAGGTTAATAAAATCCTTGTTATCGTAAGGTTTCTTCAGAGGGATGCTTTGATTTAGTTCGAACTTACGCTGTGAAATTAACTGGAAAATATAGAAAATAACCAGGAAACAGCTATTAAAAAGCTTTTTAAAAGTTACGTTAACTTCGAATAAAAGCTTAAGGATAACTTCGATAACCCGGACGTAAAACGAAAAGCTACATAAGAGCTTTTACAGATTAAAGAGAAAAGATTAGTTTCTAAATATGCCGTCGAATTTAGGAACTTTATATTTAAGGCAGGGTAAGTCGACGACAAAAACGATGCCCTAATCGACGTCTTTTACCAAGGACTAAAGAACGATATTAAAAACGAAATCATTAAACTCGAACGGCCTAACACATTCGACAAATATATCGTTAAGGCTGTAAAAATCGACAATCGATAGTTTGAACGACGACAAAAACGACGTAAATAATTCGCCCCACGGTCTAAATTTTAAGCAGCTAATTAAAGTCGAAAGCGTTTTACGTTTTTTACTTCCTATGGAACTTAATCAGGGCTTATGGAATTAGGAGCCATATAGTCGAAAGATAAAAAGTCCGGTTACTTGTTACAACTGCGGTAAACCAGGATATATTACGCAAAAATACAGAAGCCTTAAAAAGCATATATACTAGGCTTTAATTTTTGTAAACCAGTACCTAAAAAAAGCCTAACTCCAAAAAAAAAGGATTAATATAGTCCGCGTTAAAAATAACAACAACCTTTTACTCGAGGTAAGGTAGAGAATAAAAGAAGCCAAGAAGTTATTTAAAGCGGAAGCTCGAAAGGCTAAAAAAGTTAAAACTGTTAGACCTATTATTATTTAATAGCTACAGGAGTACGAAAAATGGAAAAAGCTAAACTACGATAAGCTACTTACCCGCGTACAGCAGAAATAGTAGCAAAGAAACAACCAGTTAGTGCTTAGTATGTGGCTAAAGGAGTACCAAGGATAGGACGAAAACCTGTACCCAGGAGAACTCGATCGGCACAGAAAGCTTTACGTAGTCAGCTGTCGACGACCGCAGTGCGAAGTATACGAGGATAAGAAAGAATATATCGGATGACGAATTACGCGTATATGGCGACAAAGATTTGATTTCAAGAATCGAATTGGAAGCGATTTTAAAGACCAAAAGCGGTACCGCCATATACGAGAAATAGCAATAATGGAAGAGATCGACGAACTGGCAGTAATTAGGAGCTGGCCAGAAGAAAAGCATTGCCTTGCATATAAACCTTAATGCTATTACGAATAGTCCGATTATTAAAGGCAAAAAGAATTAATCTAAAGAACAGTGGAAAAATACTGCTAAAAAATGATCACCCATTTATAGATTTAGCTGGCCTTTACGGAAGACTCAAAAAAGCGATCAGCTATACAGGAAAAAATCCGCTCCTTTTGGAATAAAAGCTGGAAAACCCTAAAGCCAAAATATATCACCAAAAAGGCGTTCTAAAGCTATGGAATATTTGACAGCAACGTTGCGCCGATAAAAGCAACAGTTAAAATAAATCTAAGACGAAAATAAAAGATTTGGAAAAAAGATTCTGCAATTCGAAAACAGGCCAAAAGATTTAAGCTATCTTTGATGGAGTCTTAAGCTGGCAGAAAAAACGAAGCTGGATAATGATACCTTAGAAAAGCTTTAAATGTAATAAGAACAATACGAAAGAAATATATTACGGTCGAAAAACGAATTAGAAACAAACGATATACCGTATTTGTAAGCTGCGGAACATAAAAGGTAATTACATCGCCCCAGAAATAATTAATAAGTTGTAATTACCATAAAAACTAAGGAATACCTTTATAAAGCTAAGAATATTAAAGGTTAAACATTTAACTACGACGACGGATAAATCCGACCCGAAATTAATTACTTTAAAACCTTTAGCGAAAAAAGGAAATAAATTATCAATTTCGACCCATTATCTTTATAAAAGATTACGACTTAATCTCAAGTTTGCTATGGTTGGAATAATATAACCCGGTTATTAACTGGAAAATTCGCGAAATAAATTACGATTTATTTTCTAACGATAAGCTAGACGACGAAAGATCTTACTATTCGATCGATAACTTAACGAATGTCAGCATAACGAAACGGCAGAAACATGACTACTTAAAGTAATATAATATATGAAAGAGAAAGAGTATAACCGAAAAATACAACGTATTATTATTATCCTTAAAGTATAATTCAGGAAGATAAATAACGATTTAAACCGATCGCTTAAGAAGCCATTAAAATAAATAGCTAAGATACCTTCATAATATCATAAGTACGATAAGTTATTTGGTAAAAATCTTGATACCAAATTGCTAAAGTACAGCGAATAGGATTACGAAATGATTCTTACAGATGGTAAAAATACCGCTTTTTATCCGATACACAAATTGAACTATGCAAAATTATATAGATTTCGCGATTACCTCGAAAACAGGTTTTGAAAAGGATAGATACGACGTTTTAAATTACCAATCGGATACTTTATCTTTTTTATACCGAAAACAGGGGGAAAAGTTCGACTTATAGTAGATTATCGACAACTTAACAATGTTACCGTCAAGAACAGAACGCCGTTACTACTGATTACTGAAATATAAGATCGCTTGCAAAGAGCAAAGTGCTTTACAGTTATCGATTTTCGAAATAGTTATAACGTAACACACCCCCGAACGGGACACACCACTGAACGGGACACATTCTTTAATATCTAAACCATCTAAATTTAATTACTTATTTTTCATCAACCATAATATGAAGCGGCTTATAAAATAAGCGAAAATGAACCTAGCTATCCAGGCTAAAAAACGAGATCCTAAACTTAGTTACAAAAAGCTTAGCTTTATTTATGAAGTCCTACATTCTACTTTAGAAGCGCAATCGAACGGCAAATGCGCCCGAGCCGATATTACTTCCAATTCGCAAAAATTGACGGCGGCCGAAGAAAATTCCATTGTCGACCGTATCTTCGACCTAGATTCGCGAGCGTTTCCTGTCCGGCTTCAGTACGTTAAAAATATGGCCAATATACTGGTAGCTCAGCGCATTGCAGGACGCGTCGGGATTAACTGGGCGTCGAGATTTATTAAACGGCAAAAAAAGCTCCAGACGCGTTTAAATCGGAAGATCGATTATTAACGCGTTTTACCCGAAAATCCAGAAACATTTCGTAAATAGTTCCAGCTTATTCGGGCTACAATCGCGAAGTACGACATCGCAGGAAAGGATATTTACAACTTCGACGAGATTAAATTTTTAATAAGTCTTCTTATGGCAATGGGCATGGAAATTACCAGTGCCAAAAAACGTAAAAAACTTAAACAAGCGCAACAAAGGAATAAAAAATAAGTTACAGTTATTTAGGCTGTTAATTTCTGAAGCTGGGCTGTACCGCCATTTATTATCATAGCGGGGAAAAATTACCTTGGGTTCTGGTATCGCGATAACCCATTACCAATAGCCGATTAAAAAATCGCATTAAGTGATGATAATTGGACAACAAATAAATTAGATCTCGAATAGATCCAGCATTTTAATAATCATATTCGGACGCGTACGAAAGTTTCGAAAGGTTTCTTTATTTTCGACGGTATAAAAATCACCATTCGATGGAATTCGAAATATACTGCGTCAACAATAACATTATCACGTTTTATATGCCCGCGCATTTTTCGAATCGGCTTTAACCTTTTAACGTATCTTGTTTTTCTGTTTTAAAATGCGCTTATTCGCGGTACATCGAAAACCTAATGCGACGCCATTATACCCATATTGCTAAAGAAGATTTTCTCGCCGGCTTTTACGACGGGTTCTAAGCTGCTATGACGTCCGATAACATCAAATCTGAATTCGCGAAAGCTGGTCTTGTTCCATTTAATCCCAATAATGTTCTTTCCAAATTGGAGGTTCTTTCAGTTATGCCTACCCCGACCGTCTCCTCGCTAACCTCCGCCGGTTCTATTCGCTCCCCGCCTGCGAAAACCCCTAGGAATATCAAAGAATTAACGAAATAAGGACGTTATTTGCAAAGAAAGATTGGAAACCAGCAGGGTGGCTTATCCAAAAAAAAAAAAAAATTGCTGAGTCGGTTAATCTCTTAACTAAAAGTAACCTATTGCTTTTGCACGAAAATGTTTTTCTTTGGAAAAAAGTTGCCCAATTACGCGAAACGAACCAAATCTTGAGCAAACGTATAGGACTAAAAATAAACGTTTTCAAAAAGGAGCACCATTTACTATACAAAAGAAATAAGCTTTTCTGGCCCAAAAAGAAGGGGGTGGTGAAAAAAGGCAGCCAACAGCAGCTGGAGGGAGTCGTCGCAAGAGGGTTAAAACCTAGAAACGGAAATGTAGCGTCTGCAACAAGCCCGGGCATAATGCGCGTACTTGTGGCGAAGTTGTAAATATATCTAGCGAAGAAAAATCCGATTAGTTTTAGTCAATGGGATATGTTGTTGTTAAATTTTTTGAATTTGTTGTTGCGAGGTGCTCAAAAGTGTCCCGTTCGGTGGTATGTCCCGTTCGGTGGTGTGGTACGTTAACATAATTCGGATTAAGAAAAGATGCAAATAAAAAACAAGTTTTAGGACGAAATATAGCTTATACGAATATCTAATTACCCTTATAGGGTTAACTAACGCCCAGCAACGTTTTAACGGATGATTAACTATATGTTAGAAAAATACCTAGATATTTTTGTTATTTGCTATCTCGATGATATTCTTATCAACTTGAAATCTGAAAAGAAGTACAAAGAATACGTTTATTAGGTCCTACAGGCGTTGTAGGACGCCAAATCTTTGGTTAATACCGAAAAAAGCTACTTTTATAAACAAAAAGTTAAATTTTTAAAATATATTATTACGCCAAAACAAATCCGCAGAGACCTTAAGAAATTATTAACAGTTAAAGACTAGGTACAACTTTCCAATATTAAAAAATATAAATATTCCTTGGTTTTGCTAATTATTACCTACGATTCAGATGCAATTTTTTCAAAATAGCTATATTATTAACGGAATACACTAAAATAAAAAAGATAAAAATAAAAATTTAAATGAATTCCAAAAGAAAAAATAACTTTCCAGGAAATTAAGGACGCCCTTACTAGTACACCAGTATTGATTATGTACGACCAAAAGCGACTAGTTAAACTAAAACCGATATTTCGGTTTATATCTTAGGAATTGTTGTCAGATATCGAGACGATTAAGGAAACTTTACCCAATTACGTTTTATGCCTATAAGTTATATGGAACAGAATTAAATTACCGCATAAACGATAAGAAGTTCCTAGTTATCGTCACCGTCTTTAAAACATTCAAAGATTACCTTAAAAGCAACGTATATTAAATCAAGCTATATACAGATTATAAAAATATTACATCCTTTTTTACGATACGAAAACTCGTCGGAAAATAATTGCGTAATGCAAAAAGCCTTTTTAAATTTAATTACGTTATTATTTATCGAAAAGGATTAGAAAATGCCAAAGCAAACGCGCTTAGCAGACGGCTCGACCTGGAAAAACCTAAGGTTAAGGTACAGTAAATAATTTTCGATATTACACTCGAAGAATACCTAAAGTAACGACGGATTACCGCGATACGAGCAATATAACCTAATATACATCAACGCATTTAGCAATATAATGCTAATAAACCAGCAGAATAATAATAAATAAAATACAAGTACCCCAGCACTGACAAAAGGACTTAATACGAAACGTATACGAACACCCGGTATATAAATCTCCATGGGTCCATAAAACCCTGGAACGTTTATAACGGACATATTACTTTCCTAAAATAAAAACTACAGTATAAAAGGTAATACGATAATACGATACTTGCACCAGGGTAAAGGTACGATAACATGAACCTTACGAAGAATTACAACTTTTACCAATCGCTAAGCAACTATGGAATTTGATTACATTCGACTTTATTACTAAGCTCCCTTTATTAGAAGATCCAGTTACAGAAGTGCATTATGACAGCATTTTCGTAATCGTTAATCGATTTACGGAATTCTTATATTTTCTACCTTATAATAAAAATACTGTTGCAAAGCAATTCGCATACATTTTCCTTTTATATATTTCAAGTACCTACAAACTTTTAATAGAAATTGTTTCGGATAAAGGTCTTACCTTTATTTCGAAATTCTTGCAAGGATTAATAGCTTAACTTGGACTAAATTACGAATTATCCAGCGCGTGTAGACCTTAAACAAACGGGCATATAGAAAGAAATAATTAAACGTTAAAAACGTATTTACGATATTATGTTAATTACGAATAGAATAATTAGGTTAAGAAGTCACCAGTTGCACAGCTAGCTTATAATACCAACTACCATAAAACTATCAAAACGACGCCAGCAACTGCTAATTTTGGTTTCATACTTAAAGTTTACCGAGTTTTACATAAAAATGGACCAGTTAACGTTAAAGCAATTTTTACGTTAAAATAGTTAACCTAACTATAACTACGCAGAAATAAAATTAAAGCTTAAATTTGTACGGAACTAGATAAGCAAATATTATAACTAAAAAAGGTTAAAGGGATTAACCTTTTCAAAAGGGGAAATGGCTCACTTAGTTACCAAAACATCTAGACCAAAAAGCTAAATAAAAAATTCGATTTTAAATATATCGGCCTATCTACAATCGCTAAAAGAATCTTAGAAAACAACTATAAATTGGAGCTACCGCCGAAAATCAAGTTTTTTTTCAGTTTTTAATATTTTTTTATTAAAGTTAGCAGCAGAAATAATCAAAGTTAGTACGGAATAGGACGAAAGAATTGCGGAAAATATACCGGTTTATAAGGTAGAACAAATATTGGATGTACGCAACAAAAAGAGGGCTTACCCACTACCTAGTTAAGCGAAAAAATTACCCAAATTTCGAAAATACCTGGGAACCCGCAAAAAGCTTTACGAACGCCTAGCGCCTTCTGAAAAGCTTTTACCAACAACGCCGGAAGCGCCAAGGTTAAAAATATTCCAATTTATATCGTCTAGCGACGTTAAATCGGCTCTTTCGATACCAGGCCAGTTAACGAGCATGGAAATTTGCGCTAACGCAACTTCGGCTTTTAATTATTATTGCTTTCGCTCTAAACGTTGGAACTTTTCCATCGCTTCCGTACCTTCGATGCCTTTACGTAACATTTTAATTCTACGTTTCCGCAGCAGTTTTTTCTAGTTTCGCAGGCGGGCCAAACGACCAAATAGTTTATTAACATTTTGCTGTAATTCGATAAAGGGACGTTGGTATTTATTGAAACGTTCTTAAACGGAAAGCAGCTCCTTTTTAGTAAGACGTTCCTGGGAATCCGAACGATCCTTTTTATTTATTAGCCTTTAGTGCTCCGATTCGGAAGGCCTAAAAAGGTTACAAGGACCACCGTGCTCGGTGCAACGTACGTACTTTCCAGAACTAAAATAAGCCTTGCAAGTTTTGTTTCCAAACTTGCAGCTGGAATAAGAAAAGGATAACATATCGAAACTAAAACGATTAACTCATTCCGACAGAACTAAAACGTTTTTACGCTGGCAGGATTTTTAATTTTCGATACGACCTGACATAGCGATTAGGTAACGGAAAATGATATATAAAAAGGGAAGTTACTTACTAAACTAGTGCGACAAACAAATTAACCTTTAAGAGTAAAGATTTTGGAAAGGGTGAAATCGTATTATGGTCTAAGGAACTTAGCATAAAAAAAGGCGGTCGAAAGATATGGAATACATCTCCGATGTAGGTTTTAAGTTACGGAACTGGTTTAAACCAGCTTGATATGTTTAATTAGGTTAACAGGAGCTTGGCGCCTTAAACTAGTTAAGTCAAGATGATAACTTAAAAGGATTTAATGGACTTAAAAAAGGTCGCTTACTGTGATTAGATTTAAGCCGGTTTAAATCTATTAAACTAAAATTAAGATATATATGTTCGTAATTACCCGTAGTTTAAATAGCACCAGCTTCAATATAACTTAGTTACCCAGATTTACATCTGCTATTACCAGACGTAACTATCAATTTATTATTTAGATTCCTACGATACCACTGCCAACAAAAACCGTACGACTTAGGTTTAATAGTTGGTTAAGCCCATAGCCGTTACACTTCGGTACTGGTCGACATTTTGACAGTATTAAACATTACTTAAAGTTTAACAGTACTACTAAATAAAAGCTTATACCGTATAACGGTTATAAGCTTATCCAACTATTAAATCTAAATCGTACGGTTTATGTTAACAGTAATATCGTGGGAATTTAAGTAATAAAGCGCTAATTACGTTTGGTAATAATAAAGTAGAGTCTGCATAACTAATTATTATTGCAAGGTAATATCATTTAAATTATACGGAATAATAAGCGTATATATTTTAAACGGCATCCCTTTAAATCCGTTTATCCTTTTGGGTTTATTTGTTATAATCCTTATAGATCCGAAAATCCCTTCGGATCTATACTATACGGATCCGCTTAGATCCAGAGATCTATTCGGATCTACGTTACGTGATTCAAGATCTTGCATCGGAGGTAATCCGCATAACCTCCGACTATTTGCCAATAAGCCAAGCTTGTTTCGTTATAATACCTAGTTAAGTAGGAAAATTACCCAAATTCCGAAAATACCTGGGAACCCGCGAGGAACCTTATAAATGCCCAGCGTTTTCTGAAAAACTTTTACTAACAACGTCGGAAACGCCTAGATTAAAAGTATTCCAATTTACGTTACGCAGAAACGCCCAATTCATGTTTTCGACCCCAAACTATTCGATAAAATCTATAGCTTACGTAATCTACGCGGCCCGCGTAACCGTTTTACTTTCTAGTTTTTCCTACTCCTTCAGTTTGTCCGAAGACTAAAGTCTACGATTTACCATTTCAATCACCTTTAATCCAAGAAATTCTTATTAACGACACACTCGTTAAAACGAGCAATTATCTTATTTATTTCTTTTTATAATTAAAGCAACCGCTTTTTAGCCAAAACTTTTCTACCCTTAAAACGTCTTATTTTCTTAATAGTATTACGCAAGAAATTAAAAAAGCTACCGGAACTATCGCAACTCCGATTTTTCAAAATACAGTTTTTATAACGATCTGCATTTTCTATTATAACGCACTTTTCCTTATATTTAAAATCCGTATAACAAGCCATAACTTTGAAATCTTACTAACGAATACAAAAAGCTAAATCTTGTCCTTTTTCCCTTTGGTTAAAACGCTTGCAAGATTTATGTTTTCGATACGATTAGACATAAACAAGGAAACCACCAAAACAAGGATATGTAAAAAGGAAAGTTAGTCACTAAATAAACACGATAAATAATTAATCTTAAAAAGCAAAACTCTTGGAAAAAGGATGTTACGGCCTGGTCACCCGTAGCGCGGGGTAGCTCTTATACAGCTGTAAGCACCCAGTTGATCGCCAACTATTGCGATCAATCGCCAATCTTTTGCCCGTGGCGGTGTGGTGCGGGGTGCAGCCATAACAAGGGAAGATCTTATTTTACTTAAACAAACTTAGCTTATTAGCAAACGGTCGGAGGTTATACGGATTGCTTCTGATATAAGGTTTTAAGTTACGTAACGTAAATCTGAATAAATCTACGGATCCAAACAATTTAATGTAATATAAATCTAAGGAGATTTTCGGATTTATAAGGATTATAACAAATTAATCTCGAAAAATAATCGGATTTAAAAGGATTCTTGTTAAAATATATACGTTCGTTACTTTTTATGATTTAAATAATTCTAGCTTATAATAACAATTGGTTACCAGATTTATACACACATCGATCAATTGAATCCGTGCGCCCACCTATTTTTCACCAAAACATACACGTTTCGCTTCGACAGTAATTATAAAAAGAAAATTAAAAGAATTAAAAAAAATCTTCCTAATATATAATTTTACTTAATAATTATATGCTTGAAATAATATATTAAGTTTCGTAATTAGTAATAAAATTACCATTCATCAAAGTTTGCGATAAGTATTATTCCATAGAACTTTGGTTTTTTACTATGTTAAATATTATTGTACGGTAATATTCTAGTTACCAGTTGAAAATGCTACAGTTAAAATTTTTTTTAATATTAAAAATAAATAACGTTCGTAAAAATGCGTCTAAACCAAGTAATTCGATATTTTTAGCATTTTATTTTTAGTTGTTATAATAAAGTGAAAAGGGTATGTTTTGGTGGGAAATAGGTGGGCGCACGGATTCAATTGATCCATGCGTGTATCTGCTATTACCCAACGTAATTATCGCTTTATTGCTTAGATTCCTACGATACCACTGCCAACATAAACCGTACGACTTATGTTTAATAGTTGGTTAAGCCCATAGCCGTTATAAAGGGATATTAGTTGTGTTGTATTAATTGGCTAATTGCGTACATTCTCGTAACGCGTACTAATCTTTGAAGTAGTTTAGCCACGGATTATATATCTTCCGATCAGAGGGAGCCTTTCCGTATATGGGGTGCTAGCGCACCCCCTGCTAGCTGACAGGTACCGATCCTCTCACCCTACCCAGACGTACTTTGGACGGCGGCACTAACGTGCGTGCTCTCGTTGTATTGCAACCCATATCCCGACGCCTCGTCCCAGCTTGTCTCATGTAGCGCGTTGCCGCTTTCATAGACTCCTGGTCCGACGCTAAGTCGCGCGCTACTCCCGCTACTCGTGCTCTGCTGCTTCTGCTCACCTGCTTCAACTCCAGCCGAGGGATGACCCGAAACGCAGTGCAGCGAGGAGCTTAAAGGGAACTTTTATTGGCCTATTCTTTGGGCCCTCTTACGCTTACTTTCGGTGACAGGCTAAACCGAAATGGGGGCTTATCTCAGCCTTACCCCAGCACGCAGGTCAAAAACAGATATAATCAACGGTTTTAGATTTGGAAGATCGTGTAAGACTCTCATAAAAGGTCACGCAGGCTGCCTTGCACCGACTTTTGCCACAGTCCGCGAGCTGGTTCAAGGTCCCCTCCTTCTTGTACAACAATGTAATGAACTTGTCGGGGGATGTGCGCACAATGTCCTATGACTAGACAGGTCTAGACAATTAGGAAACTACGCACCCGTTCCATCGCACCACAGATACATCGTTCATAGCTCTACTTTGCTTTGCCATTTCTGGAGAAGTTCGGCTGACAAATTCCGTGTGATTCCAAAATCGACCTCCATCTGGGCCTTGCTCTGGGTTCCTCCATTCAGATCTTGGAGGATATGGCGATTTGTCAAATAGCAGTCGAAGTGCAAATCTCGGCCCGTCCGAGCTTGGATAGCCAATGAAACAAGGTGCTATGAAGTTGCCCTTCTCGATTCTGACAGTATATGACTTGGGCCGAAACGCGTCCTCTGTAAGACTACGCTCGTTGATCATGGTGCTTTTTGACAAAATAGAGGATTCTACCCGTCGTGGCAGCCGCTTGGAGAGAGTTATTTCGAGATCAAGCTGGCCAAGGAGTTGAGGAGTTTTGTTCTGGGCTGCACTTGCGACTTGGTTTGGGATCTCGACGATTTCGCTTGAGCCACGCGGTCGCTCGATGCTCTTCCACTCAAGCTCTACAGCGATCCAATAGTTGAAGTTACAACGGCACCACAACTTTCAGTTATTAGAGACAGAGAAATGGCAAGTACAGGGACCTACACACCTCGCCAGTACCGTCCTTATTAAATTTGACAGACCTGCCTTCCGTATCAAAGCACCATTCATCCTCTCCGGAAAGAATAGAGCAAAGCGCTTCGTTCATATCGACAACTGAATGAATGATGGGATATCGTTGTGCAATTGCAAATGAAGGTGTTGGAGTGGTGGGCTGGTGTCGCAAATCTAAATCGAATTGAAGGAAGAAATTAGGATGAGCTTGCTGCCTGTGTGGAGGTGGTCCGCGCTCGGTAAGGCCACACCTCAGTGCTGATGGTTAAGGCGACCTAACCATGAACGGGCCCCCCGCAACGCGCCGCCATTTCCCATACAAAATTAACAAAACTGCAAACTTATAATTAATTAACGAAAATAAATAATACAAAACAGCCGCCCGAATAATAATAAAGGCATTAAAATAAGACGTTTTAGAAAATATTACTTAAAAGCATTACTATTCATAGTGAAAAACTTAAGGTCAAAGTTGCGAAAGTAAGACGTTAATATTTTCCCATACATATTATATGGCAAATTATTAAGATCGAATTGTTAGGTTCATTTATACATAGTTACGTAATAAAACTAGATAAAAATATGGCCTCTGGCGTAGGTTTTACCTTTTTCTATTATTTTATACGTAAAAATATACCGTTAATATAAAGTTCGTACAATAAAATATTTAATTAAATATATATTACCTAACAAAAAACTTAAAAAGATTTAATGGATACGGATAATTATTAGTGAATAATATTAAAATGTACTACGCATTTCGGGGCTGGCATTATCTCTTCGTGGGTGGTCAGCGGGTGAAAATTTTAGCGTGGGTAGGTCGGTAGTGCAAACCCTAGCTCCAGTTAAGGGAAACCGACAGCTCCTATATAGCACAAGGTCGTGCTGTGGTTAATGGGATCCCGTAGAATCTTATCGGACAAGCTATGTCACTGAGCGGTGACAGTGTACCAAACCTGTTCGTGTTAATAAGACTTGGCATCTATTCTATGTCGCCAACTGGAATAGTCCTGCCGTCCTCCGCCCTTAATTCCATTTCTTTGCGCCTAAGTGTTGACGTACTGTGGGGTACCTTTCACGTTGAGCCAGCTATACCAGTCGACATCGCCGTATACACTAATCTCTGCGATGCCTTTCTGGTTCGTCTTCTCAGCGCATTGGACCTGGAAATTCATACCACCGCTTTTACCCATCAACGTTGGTGGAACCAATATCTGCAGCTTTTCAAACCCCATAATCTGGCTTAACAGCACGGTATTCGATGTTGTGAACCCCGGGCCGCCTACCTCCCTTAGGTACGCGTTCCTGTTAGGTTCTTTGAAGACAGGATGTTAATACAAGACAGGTACAGGATATGCAGAGAATAGAGGGGTTGCAAAATGAACTTACCTCCTTTAGCCCACCATAGCGGCGTACAGCCGTCGTCCGCAGTCTCGGGCAGCCATGCCTTGTTGACTAGATTCCAGGCGCTGGAGTCGGCGAGAATAGCGCAGTCCCAGTTGACATCTGCCATAGGCCAATCTGCGCGGATGGGGCTTATATAAGCACCAGGTCCCAGCTGATCAGAGCTGTGACCTGGACTGTGTGTCAGAGTATTGCCAGCATCGTAGTACTTTTTAGCTACTTCCTACGATATCAATATCAGTAAGATACCATCTGCTTACGAGTTCTTATTCAACGGGCGGAAAAGGCGCGTACCGGGCTGACGGTTCTGTAACCAATAATGACGCTCGATCCGCGCCTCTCCAAGGAAGAAGCTGCGATAGAGACGATGAATGTTAAAGCCGCCCAGAGCTTCGTACGCGAAACCATGGTTATGCAGCGAAAGAAGGCTAAGTTATAGAAATGAAATGGTATGAGTATCTTAGTGTGAAGTAAATATACATAGAACAAGTGGTTCGGATATCAAGAGATCTTTAAAGAACTAGCATGAGCTTCATTTTGCCACCTGCATTGTCCCTATATGCAGTACATGGGGCGCGGAGGGCGGATTAGACGATGGAATTGTAAGCCGCATATGCTAAACATAGATCGAGGGATTACCTGAAACACTCAGACTACGATCTCGCTAACCGTCCTTCCTAATCCGTATTAGGTGTAACATAAATATCAAAAGCCTCATTCTGCTAATGCATGCAACCCCGCTGTGCAACATGTCAGCTGAGTACAACCCGTAGTCGCCTAGATATAACAACCGCGTAGGGCTGAATTTGGGGGTTTCAGGTCTCTATTCGAGGCGACAGTGAACTCCAACATTCTCCTTATTCCCAGGACATGCATCTTAGAATGAACGCTACAATGGTGGAACTAGCAAAACCCTCATCCTTGAGAAAAGGGAATTTAAGGATTCAAGTAGCATCTAATCATCTGCAATTTTCCTTTCAATAATGGGGACCGCTCTGCCAATCGACACCTTTCCTTGCGTACACGTTCAATTTCGTTCTTGCACACCCTGGACGGAGCGATCTTCGTATTCCATTAAATTGCCATTTCTTTCCCTCTTTTTGAATCTTCATTATTCAACTCTGCGATCTCGTAAACCGCGCCAGAGACATTGACCATTCTCTTATGATCGACACTTGACTTCATGTCTCTATTTCTCCTATCCGAAAGTCTTTCCCTATGGCTAATAGCGCGCCTTCTCTGAGGACCATAACGCTTCTTTGCTCCATCGGTGCAGCAACCGCAGGCCGGGGTTTCTATCCTCGTGGAACCAATTCTAGCATCCCAATCTCGGGCACAGTTTCCATCCCTCCCGGGCTGAGTTCATCGAGCACCGTGTCAGCCAGCAGCCTCTCATCCTCCAGCGGAAGCTTCCCGAACCAAAGCTCATCTGTCCCTGCAAGTACTTCTGGAAGCTCATCATCGCGAAGCTCTGTCCCCGTACCAACCAATTCACAGCCTGCAACCATATCTGCAAGTGATTCCAGCAATTCCTCTCCTGGAAGCACTCCTGGCAGTTCCCTCCCTGGAAGCACCCCTGGAAACACATCAGGAAGCACCCAATCAAGAAACACGCCTGGCACCCCAAGCACGATTCCTCCGGCAGGGCCAATTATAACGATCGTGACGACGAGTGGAACTACTGAGACTTTAACTCTCCCACGCTCTAGCATCACACCTCCTCCGATCATTACCATAGATTGGAGTACGGTGATAACTTCTACTACATCTGGAGTCTCCTCTGCAACTCACGATTCACATGGCTGGCCCATCATTCCTGTTCTGAATTGCTGGTTCTGTCCTCCAATCGGGGGCGGCAATGAAGGTTTTGGCATCGTTATTCCCGGCATCACGGGTCCCGGCATCCTGCCTCCTCCCCCGGCTGATATTGTATCATCTCTAGGGTTCTCGCCGAGCATGCCATCCATAACGTTGAACTCGGCAGGGGACCCTACTTATCCAACAGAAGAGCTTACTATCTCTTCTACCTCTTCTACCTCTTCTACCTCTTCTACCTCTTCTACCTCTTCTACCTCTTCTACCTCTTCTACGAGCTCCTGCACCAGCACCGCCACTGGATATGATTTATACGTTACTTGTACCTCGATGACAGGCTCGGCGCTACTGAGCAGTTCGATAAGCTGTGAAACGTCCACGCGTACAACAACGGGATGCGGCGTAACGACCACGGCTTCAACGACAACCGTGCCTGCTTGTCCTTTGAGCGCATTAGCAAGTATCAGGTCCGAGTACGGCAGTGCGCGTGCAGCTGCTGGCACCGTGATTGATGGGACAACATACCCGCTGGCTTTCTGGCCAACAGATTCCCTTGTCCCGTGGGGCTTCACTATTTCGCAATTCGGAAGTGTATCTGGAAGTGTGGCATCCAGCACCTCGAGCCTGCCCTCCAGCACCTCGAGCCTGCCCTCCAGCACTTCGAGCCCGGGCTCCAGCATCTCGAGCCTGCCCTCCAGCACCTCGAGCCTGCCCTCCAGCACCTCGAGCCCGGGCTCCAGCACCTCCAGTCTTCCATCGACTCTCTCGACCTCGATATCCAGAAGTTCTGTCTCATCCTCCGCACCATCATCAGCAACAACGTCTAGCTCATCCTCGTCGACTCTAGATCGTTCGAGCTCCAAGACCACGTCTACCTCCGCCGAGGACCCTGTTCCTACGACTTCATCTGCACCATCTCCGACTGCAACATGGTTCCTTACTGCGGTGAGCTAAATACTCCAAATTGTCTGCAGTCTTTCGCTGGTGATGTTCTAATAACCCCATAGTACAGCGTAGACTGCGACACTCAGAACGAGTCTGACGACTATTCTTACGTAAGTGTGAATCTACTAACCCCCCGCCCAGGCAGCTAGTTCCGATTTTCATCATATCGCTGACACTCCTTCCTCTGATTCAGTATAGTCTGTCGGGCTATGAACCTCAGAGCCGCAACGAAACATGTATTACGATTCGGAGTGACCTACCGACCTTCTCCGACAGTACGAACTCCTGTTCATGGTTCGAGGAGGGCGGCTTTGTCGGCCCAGGCTCGTGCTCTAGCGGGACGTTCAGCCAGCCGGGTTCGTTCGTTATTCGCGGCGGGTTTTGTACCATTTTCACGGAGACGGACTGTTCGGGAGACTACAACGGTATCACTTCTCACGTATATAGTGGTTGCACTAACGCCGACGATGGGTGGGTTGATCTGGGCAGTTGGGGCTCGATGAGGTGTTTTGCCTTTCCTCCCTAGGTTGCGAGGGAATCGGTGAACCCGGGGGGAAGCCAATGAGATCTTGAAACAATAGCACGTGCTCCCAAAGGACGGATGATGCTCCTTCCTCTTTTCTGGCTGCACCGTAATGTATATATACCTGAAATATACTAACTGGCTTATAGCCCGGTGCAGCCTCGTTGCCTTGGGTAGTTAACGTCGCACAATTGGATGAGACGTCTCTCCTCCCCTGATACGTTGCTGACACGAGTTCTCATCTTGTTGCAGAAAAGGGCCGCTGTTTAGAGCCTTTGGGTTCAGGGATCATTCGGAACAACGTTGATGCTTTTCGGAGCTCCATATCAGTGGACAGAGGTCGAAGCAATGCAATCCATGCCACGAAGCACCCCCGCGGAGTGGATTGACGTCCATCCACCACCATACTAAAATATATGGATGGAACTGGCGATTCTCCCATATGGATGGCCATCAGTGGATATACGTGGACGACTTTGGGTATCTTGAGAAACGTCTTTAGTGTTGAAGTATATGTATATAGCTAGCTTTAGGGCAGGTCGCCTTTTTCCGGAACGAATAACGAATCCTTTTTATAGTTAAATATTTTACCCTTTGATTCGGCGTTAAGCTAATTCGTTGCCCAATTTTTTTTTTTTTGTTATGGCTTGAAACTTTGCCATTTTTCGAGTTTTATCCGGAAATATAAATAATATATGGAAGTTGTTAATTATTCCAGCCCTATGTTATACACGTAACGTTTTATATATTTCGATTAATATAATATTTAACTTATTACGTAATTCGTTAACTATTTAACCTATGGCTAAAAGAAGACGCCTATATTTTACTGATATAGGCTATGTCGTAAGGAAATTAAGGGCTATACGGGAAAGGCAAAAATACTTTACGTTTTTCTGTATGTGATATACGGTAAATGTGACGGCTATAGGCTTAATCAACTATTAAACCTAATCGTACGATTTATGTTGGCAGTGGTATCGTGGGAATTTGAGCAATAAAGCGATAGTTATGTTTGGTAATAGCAGATGTAGATTTGGGTAACTAATTGTTATTATAAGTTGGTGCTATTTAAATTATGGGAAATAATAAGCGTATATATTTTAAACGGGATCCCTTTGGATCTAAGAATACATTCGGATCTATTTGCTGTAATTCTTATAAATCCGAAAATCCATCCGAATCTATATTACATTAATCCGTTTGGATCCGTAAATCCATTCGGATTTATGTTACGTAACCTAGGGTTTTGCATCGGGAGTAATCTATATAACCTCCAACTGTTTGCTAATAAACCAAGCTTGTTTAATTATAATACGATCTCTCCCCTTCCAAGATTTTTACCCTTAAAAATTAATTTGTTCATCGTACATACACACAGGGATCAATTGTATCCGTGCGCCCCATTAATCCACCTCTTTCTCTATATTAGCCATATAACTTTAACAATTCATTTCTTTATCAAAACACATTCAATTAGAAAGTTATATACATCATTTGGAAGCCTTAAAGCTGGGCTTCAAAACCGTATATACCATCCCCGAACGCGACGAACGGCTTTCAATCCTTTGGGAAGTAACTTGATAAGCTTCGTTATAAGGCCGAGATTTAATTGTAACTAGGCGTCTTTAATTATTTCGAATGTACGGTAACGGTATTTTTCGCTATCAAGTAGATACCCGAATTCGGGTTTAATTTCGTAGATTTTGTCCTTTAAAGCGCGTCAAAGATGTTCGATGGGGTTCAAATCGGGCGAATGCGGAAGTTATTCGATTGTCCAAATGCCATAGCTTTCGAAAAACTCCTTTATAACGGCAGCTTTATGTATTAAAGCGTTATCTTAAACGAAAGGATCGCCAGCCTTATACAGCGGAAATAAACCTTTTTCAAGAATTTCGTAATAACGCCGGGCAATTATTCCGCCGCCGGGCGAATCCGGATTTTTTTCCTAAAGGACTATAAGAAAAAGATTACCTTCGCCGTTACGTTACTACATTATCCCCCAAACTATAATAAAAAAAATAGCTTTTCTATAATTCTTCGGGTTTACAAAATCCTTTTTATAGCGTTTCGACGGTAAGCGGAATACCTATTAACTCGGGCGTCCGAGTACGGTTTGTATAAAGCATTCGTTAAACAAAAGTACTAAAAAAAGGTACTTCTGGTTATTCCGTTTAAGGGCTTCGCTGGCAAACCTTAAACGTTTACGTACGTTATCCGCCGTAAGGTTGATTTTTTTCGCCGCGCGCCATTTCCTTAAAGCGAACGTACGGAAAAAGCGCTTTATCGATAATTAGCTTATATTTGTACCCGTTTTTCTTCAAAGTTTGCGGTACGTATCCCGAAGATAGCGACGGCCTAATTAATAAAGATATAAAGCTAAACGACCTTGAATTACCTGCTGGCGATATCCCCGTAGCAAGTCATGGACCGTTCTGTAAGTTATAAAGCGTTAAAATTGTTCGGCGACTCGCTGACGTTCTGTTCCCATCGGTCCAGCCACCTAAGTCTGGGTTGCACCCCCTGCCACAGCTCCAATCATAAAGGCCCGGGCCTCTGGACTGAATTCGTCCCCAGGCTGACGATCGGCGACAAAAACGGAAGCAGCCTTATCCAAATCCATATTGTGGTTGCTAAGTTATTGGATAATGAAATGGTAGGGGGTGGAGATATATGTCCAAGTTGGAAGGTGGGGATATTCGAGCGCACGGATACAATTGATCGGTGTATGTATTTAGTAAGTAACTTCCTTTCTTTTATATTATTATTTTCTGCTTGTTTTTCGTTGTTATGCCTAACCGTATCGAAAAGCAGACATTTTGCAAGCGTCCTAACCAGAAGGAAAAACGCGAAAATTTAACTGCTTATATTTAGGATTAAAGTTTCGAAATTATACCTTATTCCGCGTATTTTAAACATAAGGAAGAATATGTTATAATAAAAAACGTAACCCGTTATAAAAACTGCGTTCTGAAAAAACGGAATTGCGATAAGTCGGGCATTTTTCTTAATTTCTTGCGTAACATTAATAAGGAAGTAAAACGTTTAAAACGTAAGGAAATTTTGGCCGAGAAGCAATTACTCCGATCGCAAAAAGAAATAAATAAAACAATCGCCCGTCTCTAGCGATTGCGCCATCAGCAAAAATTCCTTCGATCTAAGGATGTTAAAATAGTAAATCGTAAGCTTTAGTCTTTAAACGAACTAGAAAAGCAAGAAAGATTAAAACGCGAAACGGCTTTAGGGGCCGCACAAGCCACGCGAGCTACAAATTTTTCGGAATAGCCTAAGGTTAAAAATATTAATTAGCCGTCGTTAGGCGACGCGGACTGGAATACCTTTAACCTTAACGCTTCCGGCATTGCTGGTAAAAGTTTTTCAGAAGGCGCTAAGCGCTCGTAAAATTCTTCGCGGGTTCCCAGGTGTTTTCGGAGTTTGGGTAATTTTTCCACTTAACTAAGTACTGGGTAAATCCTTCTTTGCATATATCTAGTATTTTTTCTGCCTCGTAAACAGATGTATCTTCTATAACTTTTTCGTCCTGTTACGTACTGGCTTTAATTATATCTGCTGCTAACTTTAATAAGGAAATATGAAAAACTGGATGGAGCTTAACTTTCGGCGGCAGCTTTAATTTATAGTTATTTTCTAAAATTTTCTTGGTAATCTTATATAGGCCGATATATTTAAAATCGAGTTTTTTGTTTAGCTTTTTGATTTAGATATTTTTAATAACTAAATAAACCATTTTCCCTTCCGAAAATGTTAATCCCTTTAACCTTTTTTAGTTATAGTATTTGCTTATCTGGTTACGTACGAACTCGAACTTTAATTTCATTTTTGCGTACAGTTGCTTTAACTGTTTTGATGTAAGAATTGCTTTAATGTTAGCTGGTTTATCTTTATATAAATCTCGGTAAACTTCGGATGTAAAACCAAAATTAGCAGTTGTTAGCGTCGTTTTAATACTTTCGTAATAGCTAGTATTATAAGCTAACTATATAACTGGTAACTTTTCGACCCAGTTGTTCTGTTCGTAATTAATATAGTATCGTAAATACGTTTCTAGGGTTAGTTCTTTCCGTTTATCCGTTTGTTTAAGGTTTAAATACGTTAGATAATTTATGATTTATTTTAAGTTAAGCTATTAATCCTTGCCAAAATTTCGAAATAAAGGTAATAAATTTATTCGAAATAATTTCTGTTAAAAATCCGGAAGTACTTAAAATATATTTAAGGAAAATATATGCGAATTACTTTATTTCGGTATCCTTATTATAAGGTAGAAAATAGAAAAATTTCGTAAATCGATTAACGACTACGAAAATGCTATCGTAATGTATTTCTATAACTGGATCTTTTAGCAAAAAAAACTTGGTAATAAAGTTAAATATGATCGAATTTAATAGGTGCTTAGTAATTAATAATAGTTATAATTCTTTATAAGGCTTATATCGTCGTGCTTTTGCTTTAACGCAGATATCGTATTGCCGTATAACATTTTAGATTATAATTTTTATTTTAAAAAAGTAATATATCTTTTATAAGCCTTTTAAGGTTTTGTAAATTCTTAAGTATTTATATATCAAATATTTGTATATATCCTGTATTAAATCCTTTTGCAGGTTTTCGGGTACTTATATTTTGTTTATTTAATGCTTTGCTAGTTAATTAGCATTATATTGTTGGATGCGTAAACATATATCAGCTGGTATCGTTTGTATCGTAGTAATTCGTCGTTATTTTAAGTATCCTTTAGGTATAATATCGACAATTATCTATTATATTTTAATCTTAGGTTTTTCCAGATTAGGTCATTTGCTAAGTACGTCTGCTTTGTTATTTTTGGATTTTTTTCGATGGATAATAACGTAATCAAATTTAGAAAGGCTTTTTACGTAACGTAATTATTTTCCGACAAGTTTTCGTATCGTAAAAAAGTAGGTAATGTTTTTGTAATCCGTATATATCTTAATTTGGTACATGTTACCTTTAAGATAATATTTAAATTCGTTAAAGGCGTTAACGATAGCTAGAAATTCCTTGTCGTAAAAGGGATAATTTAATTCGGTTCTATATAGCTTGTAAGAATAAAACGTAATAAAGTAAAGCTTTCCTTAATCGTTTCGATATTTAATTATAGCTTTTAAGGCATAATCCGAAATATTGGTTTTTAACTTAACTTGTTGCTTTAGGTCGTATATAATTAATACTGGTTTACTAGTAAAGGCGTTTTGGATTTATTAAAAAGTTGTTTTCTTTTTTAGAATTCATTTAAATAATTTATCCTTTTTAGTAATTTCCGTTAATAGCAGAACTATTTTGCTAAAATTGCGTATAAATCGTCGGTAATAATTAACGAATCTAAGGAATACTTGTATTTTTTTAACGTTAATAGGCTGTATTTAATCTTTAACTGTTAATAACTTTTTGGAGTTTATGCGAATTTATCCTAACGTAATAATATATCCTAGAAATTCGACTTTTTGCTGGTAAAAATAACTTTTTTCGGTATTAACCAAAGGTTTGGCGTTTTATAGCGCCTGTAAAATTTGATAAACATATTTTTCGTATTTTTTTTCCGTTTCCGAATAAATAAGAATGTCGTCGAGGTAACAAATAACAAAAATATCCAAGTATTCTTTCAGTATATAGTTTATTATTCGTTAAAAGGTTGCTAGTACGTTAGTTAATTTTATAGAAATAATTAAGTATTCGTATAAGCTATATTTCGTCCTAAAGGTGGTTTTTTATTTATGTTTTTTTTTTGATCCGAATTATGTTATAATCATTTCGAAAATCGATAGCTGTAAACCATTTGGCTTTTTGCAGGCGGTTTTTCATTTCAGTAATTAATAGTAACGACGTTCTGTCCTTAACGGTAATGTCGTTAGGTTATCGATAATCCACTATTAATCGAAGCTTTCCTCCTTTTTTCGATACGAAAAATATAAGGTATTCGGTTAATAATTTGGAACGTCGAATCCATCCATTTCGAAGCTTATCTTTAAGGTAATTGCGTAATCCATATAATTCCGCATAATTTAAGTTATAAATCGGATAAAAGGCGGTACTTTTACCATCTTTAAAAACTCTTTCGTAATCTTATTCGCTATGCTTTAACAATTTGGTATTAAGTTTTTTGCCAAGTAACTTATCGTACGTATAGTATTATAAAAGTACCTTAACTATTTATTTTAATAACTTTTCGACCGGTCGTTTTAAATCGTTATTTATTTGCTTAAATTTTGCTTTAAGGTTAGTAATAATACGTGGTATTTTTCGGTTATGTCCTTTTTTTAGATATGCTGTATTACTTTTAAGGGTAAGATTTCTGTCGTTTCCTTATATTTATATTCGTTTATTTTATTAATCGAATATTAAAATCTTTTGTTGTTTAGCTTATTGTTAAAAAATAAATCGTAATTTATTTCGGAAGTTTTCTAATTAATGGCTGCATTATACTGTTTTAATTATAGCAAACTTAAAATTAAATCGAAATCCTCGATAGCGATAACGTCGAAATTAATAGTTTGTTTTTTTCTTTCGATAAACGTTTTAAGGTAATTAATTTTATATCGGATCTATTTATCGTCGTAGTTAAATATTTAACCTTCGGCATTTTCGACCTCGTAAGGGTATTTTTTGTTCTTTTATGATAGCTGTAATTCGTTAACTACTTTTGGGACGATATAATTACCTTTTATTATGCCGCAGTTTACAAATGCGATATATCGTTTGTTTTTAATTTTTATTTGTACCGTAATAGGTTTTTTTCGTACTATTTGCATCGTATTTAAAGCCCTTTTAAGGTATTACTATTTACTTTTATTTTTTCTGCCAGCTTAGGGCCTTATTTTAAGTAGCTTAGGTTTTTTAAGTTGTTTTCGAATTATGAAATTCTTTTTTTAAATGTTTTGTTCTTATTTTGACTTTATTTTAATTACTGCTCTTATCGGCGTAACGTTACTGTCAAGTATTCCACTTAGTTTTAAAACGTTTTTCTGGTAATATATTTTGGCTTTAAAGTTTTCCAGCTTTGACTTAAAAAAAAGCGAATTTCCTTCTGTATAACTGATCGCTTTTCTGAGTTTTCCGTAAAAGCTAGTTGGATCCGTAAATCGGTAATCATTTTTTAGCAGTACTTTTTTACTATTTTTTAAATTAATTCTTCCTACGTTTAATATTCGTATTATTCGTAATAGTATTAGGGTTTATATACAAGGCAATATTTACCTTTTGGCTAACTTTTGGTAACTGCCAGCTCGTCGATCTCTTCCATCGTTGCAGCTTCTCGTATATAGCGATATTATCTTTAATCCTTAGGATTACTTCCAATTCGATTCTTAAAATCGAAGCTTTATCGTTACATACGCATAATTCGTCGTACGATATATTCTTTTTTATCCTCGTATACCTCGTACTGCAGTCGTTAACAGCTAACCGCATAAAGCTTTCCGTACCGATCGGGTCTTCCTAGGCATAGGTTTTCGTTTTATCCTCGGTATTCCTTTAGCTATACGTTAAGTATTAACTGGTTATTTTTCTATTACCGTTTTTGTTATACGCGGATAAGTAACTTATCGTCGCTTAGCTTTTTCCATTCCTTATACTCCTATAACTATTAGGTAACAGTAAATCCAGTAATTTTAACTTTTTTAACCTTTTTAGCTTTTATTTAAGCTAACTTTTTCGCTTTTTTTATTTCTTATCGCACCTTAGGTAACAGGTTATCATTATTCTTAACGCGGATTATGATAATCGTCTTTCTGTTGCTAGGTTCCTTTTTATACTGATTTTTAAAAACTAAAGCCTAATATACCTTTTTCGAACTTCTGCATTTTCGCGCAATATATCCGGGCTTACTGCAGTTATAGCAGATAACGGACTTTTATTTTTCGATTAAATAGCCCTTAATTCTATAAGCCCTAGTTAAATTCTATAAAAAGTAAAAAGCGTAAAACGCTTTCGACCTTAGTTAGTTCCTTAAAATTTGGACCGTAAGGCGAATTATCTACGTCGTTCTTATCGTCGTTCAAACTGTCGATTGTCGATTTTTACAGCCTTAGCGATGTATTTATCGAATACGTTAAGTCGTTCGATTTTAATAATTTCGTCCTTAACATCGTCCTTTAGTTTTTTGTAAAAGACGTCGATCAGGATATCGTCTTCGTCGTCGACCCACCCTACCTTAAACATAAGGTTCCTAAATTCGACGGCATATTTAAAAGCTGGTCCTTTTTGTTTAAGCTGTAAAAGGTTCTATACAGCTTTTTATTTTACGTCCGGATTATCGAAGTTATCCTTAAGCTTTTATTCGAAGTTAACGTAACTTTCGAAGATTTTTTTGATAACCGTTTCCTAATCGTTTTCCGTATTTTCCAGGTAATTTCGTAACGTAAGCTTAAATTAATTTAAAGCGTTCCCTTTTAAGAACCCTATTATAACAAGGATTCTGTCGGCGTTACCTTCGATTTTTTCCAATCGTAGATATATTCTAGCCTGGATTAAGAAGCCTTAAACGCTTTTTGTACTATCGTAAGGTTCGAGTTTTTTGATTTTAAGCTTTGGAATAACGGTTACTAATACCGAATCGACTAAAGCGGCGGCTTAAACAATAAGCTGCTGGACATGGGCCTTAAGCTGCTAAACGCGTTCTTGCAGCTGCTAGATAAAGGTAATTTCGGCGCTAGTCGATATTTTGACAGTATTAAATATTACTTAAAGTTTAACGGTATTACTAAACAAAAGCTTATAACGTATAACGGCTATAAGCTTAACCAACTATTAAATCTAATCGTACGGTTTATATTAACAGTAATATCGTAAAAATTTAAGCAATAAAACGATAATTACGTTTAGTAATAACAGATGTAAATCTGGGTAACTAATTATTATTGCAAATTAATATTATCTAAACTATAAAAAATAATAAACGTATATATCTTAAACGGGATCCTTTTAAATCCGAACATCTATTCGGATCTATACCACATTAATCCGTTTGGATCCGTAAATCCATTCGGATCCATGTTACGTAACCCAAGGTTTTGCATCGGAGGTAATCCACATAACCTCCGACTATCTGCCAATAGGCCAAGCTTGTTTGGTCATAATAGTAAAGTCTTGAACCTCCCGATTTTTAGGTTCGAAGTCTATATATTAAGCCCTATATTCGCCGAATGTATCACAAGCTTTTATACCGACCGAATCGTCTGATCCCATAATGCTAGAGCCATATTATAACTGTTCGAAATATTGTTGCAATTCGTTATAATAACGCTTCGCTTTCTTAGTTGGCCGCGCGTATTCTGCCCGTAGCAGTACCTCCATATAGGCGTATTCTTGTAGCCCTACATCTTCTATTTGATCGCGAACGTATTAAATCGATTTTAAGTAATCGGCCTAGTTCTTTTCGAACTACTGCTACCGATACGTAAGATAAAGCGCGAAAGCAATGATATATATCGGAGTTTCTTCCAGCTTAATATAATATTCGTTTAACTTTAGCTAGGTTATATTAAATTTCGCAGCTATATATCGAGAATCGGAGAGGTTTTTAACGCGTACTTTAAATCTTTCCAATTAATTAAAAAGGAATTCAAAGCTTAGGATTATATCCTATATGTTGCCGTATAAGGTTACCTATTTACGCTTTCGCAACCGTTATATGCCGTTACTTTCAAGGGTTATAACTGCATCCTTAAATATTTAAAGATATCTGCCGTAAGTTTTATAACTTTTTAATCGTAATTTGTTAATTAGTTTTCCACTAATAGGATATAAGGAATGGTATTACGTTTTCGCATATATCTTTTCTGTATATAGCGTATTGGGACGGGAAGACTCAGTTCCAATCAGAGCATCTTTGATAAGCGTGTTACAATAGAATAGCCGAGTGTAGCGGTAATAGAGGCAAACGAAAATACTGTATTTTGGGTCGGTGTTAAACCAGACTTTAAAATAGACATAAATATAAGTATGTTAAATAACTAATGATGAACATGTTTCGGGGTTGTGCTCGGCGGAAAAGGCTTTTAGAAGTATATATATGGAGTTAACTAACTAATTAGCCAAGCCATACCCCTTAGCCCGGCAGCCTGCACCATTTTAACTTTCTTTTTTCGAAATAAGATTATCCTTAATCCATCTTAAAAAATAAATAAAAATATAACGTAACAAACTCCTAACGCTAGAAACTATATATAAAACTTATTGATCAATCTGATTAGCACTTACGCGGCTTATCCTTTATCATTCTTAACTTAAGATTTCGTCCTTAACGTTTGGCCAAATCCTCCTTTTGCTTGGCTCTTTCCTACTTCTTTTAAGCCTTATCCTTTAGCTTTTTCGTACTGATTATTACCTTATACTTAACCCAGCCTGGCTATCCTTATAGGAAATATGGTTTAGGTTTTTACCATATATCCTCGAATATATTTCCTACCTATTTGTATGGTATAATATATTAACCTTATGCCATAGCTATTGCTCGCTAATTACTAATCTTCGGTTAGGGCGTGCACTTTATGTCGAGTGGTAATCAAATAAATGTCAGATCAGGACGTATAACTGTAAATGCCGATGGGCCAATCTAAATTAATAGGAAAGGGGGTATCGATATCGGAAATAGTTTTGCGGATAATAGCTAAGATTAATTAGGACGTTACTTTAGTTAACGTCGTTTACCATAAAATGGTCGGGCAAATTAATTAAAGTTTAGTTCATTATCATTTTCCTCAGCTAATAAGAACGGAAAGTTCCCAAGCCAATGTTCTACTTTTTTTTAACGTCCTCTATTTTTAGTTTTAGGTCCAGGAATGCTTTAATTATGTCGGTAATATTATTTTTTATTCGATATTCGCCAAATTTTATCCTTTCGGTTATCATTCAATTTTCCCATTTCGTAAGGTCGTAGGTAATAATGTAAAAGATATAAGTAATTTACAGTTTACAAGTTTAGTGTCTGGTTTGGGTAGGCATTTTGACGATTACCCTACGGGTAGGCGGATTATCCAATGCTGATTTTTTCCACGCTTTTCGATATAGATTAAATAACAACTGGACACGATTCTCGGTAGCATAAATGTCGAATATTAGCACCAAACGCTTTAATCGGTCGTGTAACATACCAATTCAATACCTCATTAAACTTTTATTTATCGGAATTCTAACTTGGGCGATAAACCATACATATTTCGGGTCTCCGATACTAATCGCCTTTTAGGCCTTACTAAGGATTGGTTTAAACTTGCTATATAATATTACCCGTCCAGCTTTTGGAATCACAGCGATAGTTTTTAAAGGTGCATTCTGGGCGATTATCTGGATAAAAGCAGTAACATTTTCGGAACGTAAATAGGTTTTGGCTTGAACGATTATAAGAGTTTACTACAGATATTGAAGCGGAGTGGGGTGCAGGAATGGGTGCAGCTATTGCTGCAGCAACCACTGCAGCTGCTATTGCTAGCTACTGCAGTTGCTATTGCCAGCCACTGCAGGTGCTATTGCAGCCACAGTTTCTAGCTACTTCTATCTGCTTTACCGCTGGGCATCTCGGCAATCTACTCGGCTATGGCAGTAGGTCAGCGATGGTCTATAAATTGCTGCTGACCTGACAACTCTTGTATGCAGTTTCTTATAGCATCAATGGCTCCATAGATAGTCAAGAAGTCCCATCATTCCTTCCAAGCACTGATCAAGATGTTCTGCGTACAGCAACTTCGATGAGCCCTGTCCCAATTCAATATTCAATTACTTCGTTACCTTAATATTCTATTAACTAGTATGGTAACGGGTTAATATTTCTCCATAGACGCTGACCGTTAATGTTCCGTGGGTATATAGGAATAAACCGATCAAAACGAATTTAAAGCGTAACTTCTCTTACGGGGTAAAGTAAAATTATTATTATGCATCTTTCGGAGAAATTATACTATATTATCATTTTCCTATATAGGTACATTAGCCGATTATTGAAACTTTCCAGAATTCGAGGTATTCACTTTTTAGAAATTTCGCCCTTACTTTATATGATACGCTTTTTGGACGACGACATAATAATTTAAGATATATTAATTAATATGCTTAAATATGGTATTAAGTAACTTAAGTATAATAATAGTAACTGGAAATAATATATAACGTCCCACACAAGCACGCGCAACACACAAGCACGCGCAACACTTTTTGGCACTCCGCAGCAACAAATTCAAATAACTCAACAACAACATATCGCATTGATTCAAATCAATCGGATTCTTCTTCGCTAGATGTATCTACAACTTCTTCACAAATACGCGCATTATGTCCGGGCTTGCCGCAGACGCCACACTCCCGTTCCTTGGTTTTAACCCTCTTGCGACGACCTCTTCCAGCTGCTATTGGCTGTATTTTATCACCACCCCCTTTTTTGGAGCTAGAAAAGCTTGTTCCTTTTATATAGTAAGTGTTCCTTTTTTTTTGAAAACGTTTGTTTTTGGTCCTGCGACGTTTGCTCAAGATATAATTCGTTTCGCGCAATTGGACGTTTTCTTCTCGAAAAAAAGCAGCTTTATACAACAGCAACATATAACCTTTTGTTACAAAATTAACCGACTGAAATATTCTTGTTGGCGAGCCATCCTGATAATTTCTAATCTTTCTTTGTAAGTATTGGCCTTATTTTATTGTTTTACGGATATTTCTAGGAGTTTTCGCGGGGGTTAAAATGGAACCGGCGGAGGTTAACGGGAAGACGGTCGGCGTAAGTAAAACTGGAAAAACCTCTAATTCGGAAAAAACGTTATTGGGATCGAATGAAACAAGTCCAGCTTTTGCGAATTCAGATTCGATATTGCCGGACGTTATGGCAGCTTAGAACGCGTCGTAGAAGCCGGCGAGGAAATCTTCTTTGCTAATATGGGTATAATAACGTTGTATTAGGTTTTCGATATAGCGCGAATAAGCGCGTTTCAAAATAGAAAAACAAGATACATCAAAAGGTTAAAGCCGATGCGAAAAATGCGCGGCTATACAAAGCGTGATAATGTTGTTATTGGCGTAATACTTTTCGAATTCCATCGAATGGTGGCTTTTGTGCCCATCGAGGATAAAGAAACGTTTCGAAACTTTCGTACGCATCCGAATATGCTTATTAAAATGCTGAATCTATTCGAAATCTATTTATTTATTATCTAGCTATTATCACTTAATGTAATCTTTTAACCGGCTGCTGGCAATGGGTTATCGCGGTACTAAAATCTAAGATAATTTTTCCCCGTTATGATAACAAATAACGGCATAGCTCAAGCTTAGAAATTAATAATCTGGATAACTGTAATCTATTTTTTATTCTCTTATTACGCTTATTTAGGTTTTCCACTTTTTTCGGCATTAATAATTATTATGCCCGTTACCATGAAAAGCTCCATTAAAAATTTAATCTCGTCGAAGTTGTAAATTGCCTTTTCTGCGATGCCGTACTTCGCGATTGTACCCCGAATAAGCTCGAACCATTTGCGAAATGCTTTTGGATTTTCGGATAAAATCCGTTAATAATCGATCTTTCGATTTAAACGCGTCTTAAGTTTTTTTTGCCGTTTGACAAAGTTTGACGCCCAATTAATTCCAACGCGTTCTGCAACGCGCTGGACCAGTAATATATTAGCCATATCTTTAACGTGCTGAAGCTGGACAGGAAACGCTCGCGTATCTAGGTCAAGGATTCGGTCGACAATCGATTTTTCTTCAGTCGGCGTCAATCTTTGCGAAAAATGGGTAAAATCGGCTCGGGCGCGTCTACCGGTAGCACGGTATGCTAAGGTAAAAGATGGGACTTTATAGATAGAACCAAGCCTTTTGTAACAAAGTTTCAGGTCTCGTTTTTTAGCCTGAATAGCTAGGTTCATTCTCGCTTCTTTTGTAAGGCGTTCCATAATATTGGTGTTGAGATATCGACAATTGAAAATGTGCAGTTAGAATGGCTAAAAGAGTGTTGCGCGTGCTTGTGTGAAACGTTAGTACGTATTTATAAATATATTAATATACGTATAAGTACTTTATAAACGTTAAAATATAATTATTATATAAGTATAGAAATTCGCTAAAATTTACCAGTAACTTATATGTCTAATTAATCAAATACATTTAAGGCTAATATACCGAGTTTTTGTAGATAAAAGGTATATGCCGAGAAAATTCTAAAAAACTTTATTCGCAATTTTATAGGAAAGTACCGTCGTCGTCGCTTTCTTTAATTAAATATATACATTCGTTTTTCGCCCCTACACTTTTTTTGCAACTTTTTTACAACACCATTTCAACTTTTCCCTCCAAATCCAACATATACCCAAATATATATACAATCATCCTTATTACATTAATTAATACTATCATAAGTTTTCGTTAATTATCGAATCTACGTAATCCCTAAAGTTCTTGCGAAAATATAAACCCAAGTAATTTTATCCATACTATAAAAACATTATCTATTAAAAGAAAATCAGGTCCAGGTAACAAGCTTTTAAATCCTGGTACCAAGAAATCTGTCGCTTTTAAAGTTAAGGCAAATATTAATATATTGGACCAAATTTCCGAATAAGGGCGTAAATTCTTAGCGGTATTAAATTCGTTTATATTTTCTAAACTATTAATCCGTCGTATTAATAAGCTCTTAAATAATATTCGGGATTTAAAACCTTTATATACTTTTAATAACGTTTGTAAGTTATACAATAGAATATATCGTTAAGCATCTATTTTTAACTTTACCCTTATCTTCCAGTATAAATTCCGCAGCATAAATCTTAATCAAAACATTTTCCCACCAAAAATACCGGTTGTAGATAATTTACTACTTTTAAAATTTAGCCGATACGATATATGCTTTTATTAACAAAGGTAACTAAAACAGCTTTAAAGCCCAATTTAATGCTTAATGTCGTTAAATAGATTACCGGTGGTCGACGATCAGTATCGGCTATCCCTATTCCAATTAACATCTCGATATCCCGTAATAACTCTATTACCCGGTCTTTATTAACGGCTTCGACAATCCTAATATATCCGGCAAATTTTCGCATCATTAATCGGATCCCTAGGCCATATATTAACATTAAATTGTTACGTTTTCGCCGTATTTATCTTAATAATGCTTAAAATGTAACCAGATTTTAGAATAAAAATAATGTTATATCCCATATTACTTTTAAGCATATCGAAATACGCTGATTAATACAAATACTTAGGGCTATATCCATCAGCGTTATCGGTAATCCAGTTACTGGTCGGTATTTGCAATAGCAAATTAAGGGTAAAAACTTTTGGGCGGCCGTAAATACCCAGTCCAATATAATTAGGTACCTTCAGTTAATGGAAAACTTAGTATTTTATTTAATATACGTCGAAGTTTATCGGGTTAATCCTTGAAGTTATTTTATAGCTACTTTTATTAAAGATTTGAAATACGTCATTAATTTATTTATTCAGACATTCGATATACCTAACTTAGTACTTTATAAGCTTTGTAAAAAACGATATATAATATCAAAATATCTTAATTAATACGGAATGTACCTATTTTTTAGGTGCTAATCGATTCTTAGCTTCTTTAACGGAGTTTATAATAATTATATCGGATTTATCGAAAAGTATAATTGTACGCTTCGGAACGAACGGTTTAAGGTATTTAAGGCTAGCTTTTTAAGATTACTACGAATCAAAAAAAATAATCGCGTAAAAATTTATTTTATTATCAAAATATTCGATAGAAATTAACTTCGAAACAAAATAAAACAATATGTTATTAATCCCCGGTTCCGGGCTAATATAGCCGGACGTATTAATTATAAATAAAGCACAATAATTATCATATAAAATATCGGTAACCGGGGTAATAAAGAAATTTAAAGAAACTTACAAATGCTTAAAAAGATTGAGGAAAATTAAGGAAACTACTCTATTTTAATTTTTCGCAATTAATTGCGTTAATCTTTTCTAGTCTTTTAATCGGACTACGTCTGTCATATCGCTATCGTCTATAAGCGCATAACTTTTAAATCGGCTACTAAATATTTATAGCTTAATATCTGTTTTTATAAATTCTACAGCTTTAAGCTGCCAATCTTTAAATAACTTAATATTGGTAATATCCGAAATATCCGATATCGTATTAAAGGGTTAATTAAAAAATAGTCTCCTTCAATTATCTTTTTTAAAGATTAATCGGTTTTTAATACCCTTTTTTATTTTTTACGAATTGCTTTAATTTATTAGTAAAAAAGATACTTTATAATTTCGTTCCATCAATCTCTTTTAAACAGTAAATATTTAAACTAATAATATTACTAATTAAATACGGCCCAGTTTAACGGTACTTTAAATTTCTGTTCTTTAATATATCTATATATCGTAACGTGTTATATAACAATACCAGGTCGTTTACTTTTAAAAATCTATCTTTTATCTTATTCCTATCCATTTTATTCGCTAGTTTAGCGGCTTTACGACGCTGATCAGTGATCACCTTAATAACCTTAACCACGTTTTCAACTTTTCTTTTTAAAAACCGAATCCTTTACGCTATCAAATTTTCTTTCAGCGTATCTAAGTTTTAAGTCATAATTCTCCATGTTGGCAGGGCTGTTTCGATCGGTAAAAACGTTTTCAATCCGTACAGCAATTTATAAAGGCTAAGGGCATAATTTTTTATAATGGTATTATCGGCGAAGACTATTTTAGGCAAAAGTTTAACCCATTCTTTGCTAATCCTATTTGTTATTTTTACCAAGGCTTTAACGATCGGGACGTATCCTCTTTCAACCAGGCCTTGTTGTCAGGCTGCATACGCGGTACCAATTTTCCTTTCAACTCCTAATACGCCGCAAACTTTAATAACCTTACCCTTATTTTTTAAACCTCTATTAATTTAAATCTTAATCGGAATACTATATCGATAAAAGACATACTCGTTTAAAAACTTCTTAATTATTATTAACGTAACTAATCGTAAAGCTTCAGCTTTTAAATAATGAAATACTTTGCATTTAACTTTGATAATAACTTTGAAACTATCGTTATTAAGCATAAATTAAATATCGATTACCTAAATAATAATGATATTAATCGGCTACGAAAATTTATGTTCTTTTTCGAAACGTCGATCGGCTACCTTCTGGCATTTAATATACGTAAGCATTATTCTCCGAACATAGCCAAACATATTACGCCAATAATACAAAATTGATATGCGACGATAAGTCGAATCTTACCTTTTATGGCTATAATCCTTATAACATTACCTAAGTACCGGAAATTGCTTTTGCTCGGTATTAACCATTCGTTAACTGCCGTACCTTTTATTTGCCTTTCGTTAAAAAACACCATTTTGAATAAAATAATTTCACGCCTCGAATTTAAAAGCACTTTTTTTTCTTTAAAATATTATCGAACGGATTAAGGGGATCCAGTATCGTCAAAAATCTAACGTACTTTTACAACCTTTTAAATTAATTCCTAATAAATGGTCTTTGTCGCCGATTTGTATTAATAAATATAAAAATTATGCTAATCAAAATAAGGTTAAGCTGAATAACATTAAGCTAAATATTAATAAAGTTATCGATTTTTTCTTTCCATTAATCGTTTAACGCGTTAAAAGCTTTAAGTAACTTACTGGATAAACTTTCCGTTATTATGTTTTTTTTTCCGGTGATATATTTAATTTCGAAAACGAATATCTTTATCCAAGCGATCTGACGAATAATTATAGTACCAGGTAAAAAATTAAAGCCTTAATAATTTGGGTTACCAGCATTTTAATGTTAATTTCCAATACGAATCGAACTTTATAAATATAATTCCGGAATTTCCTTAAAATTTTAAAAGCAATTCGATATTCCAGTTTACCAACGTCGTAATTTAGCTTACACCTTTTTAAGTATTACTTTTAAAATACGCGCAATATGTTATTTCATTAATTAATTAACCGAAAATACTTCTAAAACCTTTTTTGTTCGCCTTTATTTTCATAATAATATTTCCGGCATTTAAGCTATAATTTAAGATAATTAAAGCCGAGGCAATAATAATCGCTTTTTTAACGCTTTTTATTACTTGATCCTAATCGGGGCCTTCAATAAATTGTTAATTCCTCCGGAATAAACGTATAAAATGCTTTATCTTAATAGTAAAATAAGTATTCAATATTCGATAATAAAGGATAATGCTTAAAAAAGCTTTAACCTTCGAAATGTTTTTGCATAGCTGGATTTTTAGGATCTTTTTTTACCTTAGCTGTATCTGGTCGCCGCTTATTTGTTCCGTAGATAAATCGGATTATAACGGTTATTTTTCAATACTATTAAAACTTTTTTATACTGATCGTCGTACTACCAAGCTCGCAATTAAAAAGGGTCTTGTCTATGTTAACGATATGCTTATAAACGAATCGCCGAATTCTTTGAAAAATTTCCTTATCGTTATATCTGGTTTTTAGGCCTTTGGCCCTTATGTTATCGACGAATAGCCGGGCGATATCGGGCATCAAATTATCTAGAATTCTTCTAACTGCGCGGTAAAAATAAGCTACAGAATTGGTAAACCTTTAAAGCATAATGGTATACCTCAAAAGTCCTAACGGTATCGCGAAAGTGGTAGATTTTTACTGGCTGGAATTAAAATAACCTAATCGTAGGTTAAAAAAGGTTTACCAGGGTAATTAAAAAGTATGTAACAAAATCCGCTGGAAATTCGTCGCAATTATCCGCCATAAAGGTATTTAGTAAAATAATAGCATTTAATTTAATCGCAAATTTAATGAATCGGAACCTACCATTCTTTTTTTCGATTAGGAACTAAGCATTCCTGCATGTAATATAAAACTATTCGAAAATATTTCGTTAAATACGCATTCGCAATATTTCGATGAGCTTATTTTTGATGCTCGCCGGCACTATTATACCCTTAGCGATTATAACGTTCGATTCGGCTTTAATGTCGATAATTCCATTAATTAGATCTTCGCCGCTTTCGTAACTTACTGTAACCGCTAATCTAAATAAGGAAGTAATATATTTGGTTGGACTACATTACTGGATCGATAGTTTTCTTTTAGCTTTTTGCATCATAACCGACATTTATAATAAAAATCTTAACGGGTTTTCTTACTTCTGAAACTTTTAGTTTTTGCATTTCGGCTTCGGTTCTCTTAATCGTTTCCTTCTTCTTGCAACTAAGTACTTCTAAAATCTTAACGGCCAGAAAATTCTTAAAAGCCTTTCCGAAATTTAAGCAAATTTCGAATAATTTGGATTACGTAATCTTAAACTTCCTTTTAAAATTTTTGGAATCTTTTTTTCATAAAATTTAATTATATACTTATCGATTAAGCCTCTATAAATAAAGGTATTATCAGTTTAAGTAGCATCGTTTATTTAAGCGGTACTGGCATCTATTTGCAAGCTATTACTTATTTAAACGCCGACTTCCATATTATAGAACGAAGGTTTTTCGTATATTAATTTGTTGTTATTAATTTCGTATGCGGTTTTATGCCTTTATATGCCCATAAATTCCTTTTTTTTATCTTTAAAACGTTTCGCTATTAAACACTAATACGCATAATCGGCTGATTAAAGTCGTCGATCTCTAGGGTTTTAATTTCCTCCCGATGCCGGGTACCTTTGCTTTCGACGGGGTCACTCTATAAAGGGGTATAAAAATCGGCGTTTAGGCGCTCGTCCGTTTTCGCGCATTTTACTCATTTTATAACGGAAAAATAAGCTTTTTCGATCTTGTTAACTTATTTATATAAGGTTAAACCGGCCTTTTAATATTACTTAATATCATATGAGTTAACTAATTAAACCGTTTCGTTACTGGCATAATTATATATAGTAACGTCCCATACATGCGAGCAAGACACACAAGCGAACGAGACACTTTTTTAGCTATTTCAACAACACATCTTTAATTGCCTATTTTTGAACAACCACAATATAAAGCGCCTTATAAAAGAAGTAAGAATAAATCTAGCCATTTAGAGTAATAAAAAAGACCCGAAGTTTAATTACAAAAACCTTAATTCTATTTATGAAATTAATCTCTTAACTAAAAGAAACTTATTACTTGTGTACGACAATATTCTTCTTCGGAAAAGAAATACCTAATTACGCGAAACGAACCATATATTAAGCAAATATTTCAAAACGAAAAACAACCGTCTTTAAAAAGGAAAAATACTTATTATATAAAAAGGATAAGTACTTTTAGCATAAAAAAAAGGGGTAGTAAAAAAATGCAGTTAACAGTAGTTGGAAGGGGTCGTCGCAAGAGGGTTAAAACTAAGGAACGGAAGTATGGCGTCTGCGGCAAGCCTGGATATAATGCGCGTACTTGTGATGAAGTTGTAAATACGTCTAGCGGAAAAAAATCCGATTGATTTTAATTAATACGATGTGTTGTTGTTGAGTTATTTAAATTTGTTGTTGCGAGGTGCCAAAAAGTGTCTCGCTCGTATGTATGGGGCGTTACCGACTTTTTCGTTTTTTTAATTATTAAATTAAGCTTTAATATTATAAGGATAAGTTTTTTTTTGGGTTAAACTTATCGGAAGTAAAGTTAAGTATTTCCGGATAGTTCGTTATTATATATACCGGTTAAACTATTTAAATTTTTTTTATCCGTTAATTCGGACAAGTCGACGTAATTTACGTTAATAAAGGTTGTAATTATCGTAAAGATAATTATTATATGGGCCGGTGTAACCTTTTTCCGTGTTGGGTTTTAGGTTACCGTTTTAACGGTTTCTCTTTTTAGTTTTATATGAAAGAGTAATCGAAAGATATAGATTATTTTAACGAAATCGATTTTAATTTTATGTTAAACTAGAAATTCGGTACCTAGCAACATTTTTAGCCCAAAACTATCGATTATGTTTGCTCTAATTGCAAAATAACCGTTAATTTATATGCCCTTAACTTAATTTCATATGTAAAAGTTGAATTTTATTTAAGTATTAATAAGAGTTTTCAAATTGATACCTGTGACGTAAATAGGGTTATATTTGTAGAATTTTAGATTTTGAGCTTACGAAGTTACCCATTTTCGGTCGCCGAAAATCAACGAGCTTCCCTTATTTATACAAACGTTAACAAGTTAAGTATTAATGTTAGCATTGACGTTTACTTTTAGGCACGACGTTTTTCGCTGTATGTAGTTTTTTGATCCCGGGTTCGGGTTGGCCTTAATTATTTGTTTGTTATTCAGAATGAGATATACTGTTCTATTAATATTAGCAGTTTTTAAAATGGGCTTCGAAAAATTTGCCGTTTGTATAGTTTTGGATATTGCCTGGTGTTGGGCATATATTTCTTTTGTACATAGCAGGTAAAAAGATTAGCCGTACGGTGTCGCGTATCGTATCGTTGGCATAGGTAACTTGGATTTTTACCGGTGTTTTTGGTAGCTGGCGTTTCGTTAGATTTTTCGGAATATACGCAATACGTGTTATCGATAACGTCTTGATCGATATTTACCTAAATCTTTTTATAGTTAGGTTTTAATTTAGCTTTATTTTCCCCGAAATAATGGTACTCGTTAGCCTATAAGGTGGATTGGCAATTCTCGGCGTCTTTTTCGTATTTCTATACGGTTTTCTCGTTGACAAACGCATAAGTTTTATCCTGACGTCGGGTTTTTTGACCAAATTTTCGATATGGTTCGAAACGACGCTGGTAGCTTCCGTGATCCGGGTAATTCGAACTTTTTCGCGTTCGGGGTATTAACGAATCCGCGATTTTTCACGTTATTGTCTTTATTTTTAGTAATTTCCTAAATAATTACGGAAATTCGAATTAAAGGAACGATATTCGAGCAATTTTCGATTACGTGCCGGCGATTTTTGGCGTTGGAACCGTCGGTTGTTGTAATTATGATTTGTTTAATAAGCCCTATTATCTTAATTATTTATGTTCTTATATAAATCGTTTTATAAGGTAGTCGTTAGTTTCCGTAAATCGTTTAATTTTGGTTTTTTGTCGTTAGTTTTATCGTTTACCTTATCTAGATATATTGCGACCTTAGCGCTTTTTCCGGACCGAAAGTATAGTACCTAAATTACAGGGTATAAATTTTGGTATAAGCGGGTAAGTAGCTAAAATTCGATTAAGTTATCTTATAATTTCGCGTACTTGAACAATTTTATAACGTAAACGTTATCCAGTATTTTTTGCTTATTGTTTTTAAAGATATACCGGTTTTTGGTTAATTATTTCTGGACTTTCTTTTGGTTTAATCCCGAACTGCTTTAATATAACGTTTAAAAAGGTCGTTAGCTTTAACCGTAGGCGCTTTTGTTAAGCTCGGAAAGTTGTTACTTTTATTAAGTTAAGGCGTTGTTACGAAATAAGATCTAAGCTTTTTTAAGAATAGCGGATTTCCGGTTATTTCTAGCGGCTTATTTTTTTATTTTCTTAATTTATAAGTATATATGGCGATAGTATACCTGCTTTTAGTTATAAAATATAGCTAAACTGTTACGTTTCGCTTTTTCGGCGTTGCCAAAATAATGTAATATTCGTTACGCGCAGCTGGATTAATTTTGCAATTTCCTTATTTCGGATTTGGTTACGCGTAACAAGCGTTACGTTTTAGCTAGCGCGAAATATTTTGGTGTTTTTAAAAAGAAAAGCTAAGGGTCGTAGTATACCGGCGTCCCTATTCGTAAGTTCGGATAGGTTTGGAAGGCCTTTTTGATTTACGCCTTGGGCCGATGGCCCGGGGTTTTTTAGCGGAAAAACTGGTAACGTCCCACATATATAAGCGCCACACACATATGAGCGTAACACTTTTTTGGCACCTCGCAACAATCAATCCAAATAACTTAACCACAACATATCAAATGATCGCAATCAATCGTTTTATCTTGCGTCGACCGTATCTACAGCTTCTGGACAAGTGCACGCATTATATCAAAGCTTGTTGCAGACGGCATATTGCCATTCCTTCCTGCCAACCCGGCCCAACCGACCAACGCCCAACGCGTCCAAGTTAATATTTCTCCCATTTCGTACTACCCAAAGCCGACCGACTAGATAACTATTCTCGACCGAATCCTTAACTCAAATACGCGAGCATTTCTTGTCCGGCTTTAATACGTTGAAGATATACGTCGGAGAACGTGTTATAGGATGCGTTAGAAGCGCGTTGGAAGTACGTTGGGGGGCATGGGGGGTCCGTACGGGGCGTTTCGCGGGGCGTCTCGCAAGGCGTGTAGTAGAAAGTATGGCAGGGTGTGTCGGACTTGATTTCGCAATAACTCGAGACCTACGTAATTATACGATTAAAACAAACGTTTTCCAGAAAGATGAATACTTGTTATATAGGATAAAGAAGTTCTTTTAGCCAGTAGAAAGGTTGTAGCAAAGAATTGCTGCTAACAGGTGCTGAAGTTGGGCGGTTGCAGGTGCGTTGGCAGGAAGAAATGGCAATATAGCGTCCGCAATAACCTTTGATATAATGCGTGCACTTGTCTAGGAGTTGTAGATACGGTCTGCGAAAGAGAATACGATTGATTAGAATCAATTTGATATATTGTGGTTGAGTTATTTGGATTGATTGTTGCGAGGTGCCAAAGAAGTGTTGCGCCCATATGTGTATGGCGCTCATATGTGTGGAACGTTATACTTTTTTACTTAAGAGTTGTTTTAACCGGGGTTTTTTTTAGGGTTTAGAATTTTTAAGATTTTGGTTCGTTTATCGATGTAGCTGTCGGTTTTGTTAAAATATCGGAAAGGATTAGTTGTTTCGGTTTTTTTTTTTTTTTTTTTTTGGGTTTTTTTTTTTTTTTTTTGGTATTGTAAGTGCTTGCTCCGCTGGCGATGTAGATTTTAATTCTGCCGAATCTTTTGAAGAGTTTCATTGCCCGGGTACTTTTTTTTAAAAAAAAAGAAAGGTCTCGAGTTCGTCGTTTTCTGCCCTAAAGAGTCTGATATATATATAAGTGGATTTGTACTGTTAGTCGAATAAGTTGTCGATTTTTCCTTAATATTTCGGGAAGGTTATCGAATATAATACATTGGTAATTATTATCCCATATGGGTTGTTAAGGGCGACGTTAAGGTAATCTTTTTTTTTCTAAGAACTAAAGGATTTTTTGATGCTTTCGTATAAGGTGCCGGTTATTAAGATATTTGGCGATAAAGGCGTAAATTTTTCGTTTAGCTTCGTGCTTCTTTTTTGCCGCTATGGGTATATTTATTAAGTTTATTGTTAAGAATTACTTTTATTTCGTATTTCTTTCGTATACTTTTTTTAAGTAAATAAAAGAATAATAAGATAATAAAGAAAATTAATTGTTAATTCGGGTAACACGCATGATATATTAAGGATTATTTAGGTAAAGATAAGAATAATAGAATAATAATAAGATATAACAGTATTTGCTTTAAGGTTTTTTACATGTTACGAGTAGTTTTAGGTAGGATACGTATAACTGTCTGAAGGTATGAAAGTTTGGATTTTCGTATATTATCGAAAATTACGTAGGGATATGTAAATATATATATACGAGGATCCGGCAGGTGTGCCTAGACCATTGTAATCCCCTAATATCTAGGAACATTTCGTAAATAGTTCGAATCTATTCGGCTTACAATCGCGAAGTACAGTATCTTCAAAAAAGGATGTTTATGACTTCGACAAAATAAGATTCTTAATAAACCTTTCTATAATAACGGATAATGTCCCACACCACCGAGCTGTACACACCACCGAGCTATATACTTTTTGACGTCCGTCAACTACACACTCAACTTACTCAACTACAACGAATCTAATTAATTCCAATCAAACGTATTCTCTTTCGCTAATCGTATTTACAGCTTTTTAATAAATGCACGAATTATATCAAGGCTTGTTGCGGACGCTATATTGCCATTCCTTCCTGCTAACCTGTATACTACCGACTAGCTTTCTACACGTTCAAGCTAATATTACCCCCATTTCGTACGAATGGAAGCCAACCGATAGGAAATCTATTATCTATCGAATAATGAATTCAAATATGTAAGCCTATTTATCCGCATATAATACGTTGGGGGTATATACGTCGGAGAATATGTTGGAAAGCGCATTTGAAAGCACGGCGACGGATTGCGGAGCGTGTTAGAGTGTTGTAGGGCGTGTCGTAGAACGCGTTACAGGACGTATCGGTATTAATTTTGTTGTAACTCGATACTACGTAATTAGATAATTAAAACAAACTTTTTTAATAAAAAGAAATACTTACTATATAAGATAAACTTGTTCTTTTAACCGATAAAAAGGGTGGTAGTAAATAAATGCTGTTAACAGCTGCTAAAAGTAGCTGTCATAACAAGGTTGGAAAAAAGGAGTAGCAATATAACGTCCGTAATATGGCCCGAAATAATACGTGCATCTGTTGAAAAGCTGTAAATACAGCTAACGAAAAAGAATACGATTGATTTGAATCAATTGGATATATTATAGTTGAGTAAGTTAACTGTATAATTAACGAGCGTCAAAAGTGTACAGCTCAGTGGTGTGGGACGTTACGGGAATTATTAGTAAAACTAAAAAAAGAAAAAAACTTGCATAAACATAACAAAAATATTAAAAATAAATTATAATTATCTAAGCTATTACATTTTACGATTAAGCTTTATCTTTATTTATTATTATAATTGAAAAAGTTTATCTTAAGTTCTAACACCGAAATAATTAATTATTAACTGATTAAAAAGTCGGTTTAAATAGTAATAACTAAATAACAAACGAATTAAGTTAAAAATAAATTTAAGATTTTGATAAACATATTCGGGTGCGTATAAAAAAATCGAAATGTCTTTTATTTTCGACGGCTACGAAAAATATTATACGAATTACGATCTTAATACGTTTTGTATATTTACGCATTTTTTCTATCGGCTTTAATCTTTTAACGTATTTTAAATTTTTATTTTAAAACCCGCTTATTTGCTATAACGTCCCACCTAAGCGCGCGCAATATACAGGTACGCGCAACACACAAGTACGCGCAACACTTTTTTAGCTATTCTAACTACATATCTTCAATTGTCCATTTCTTAACACCATTATTATGGAACGCCTTACAAAAGAAGCGAGAATAAACCTAGCTATTTAAGCTAAAAAATGAGACCCGAAATTTAGTTACAGAAAGCTTGGTTTTATTTATAAAATTTTATCTTTTATCTTAGCATACCGTTTTACTAGTAGACGTGCCCGAGCCGATTTTATCCTTTTTTCGCAGGGATTGACGCCGACCGAAAAAAATCGATTGTCGACCGAATTCTCGACTTAGATATGCGAGTCTTCTCCGCCCGGTTTCAGTACGTTGAAGATATGGCCAATATATTGCTGGCCTAGCGCGTTACAGAACGCGTTGGAGTTATTTAGGCGTCGAACTTTGTTAGACTGCAAAAAAAAAACTTTAAACGCGCTTAAATCGGAAATGCGATTATTAACAGATTTTATGCGAAAATCTAGAAATATTGCGCAAATAGTTCGAGCTTGTTCGGGTTATTATCGTAAAATACGATATTGTAAAAAAGAATATATATATCTTCGACGCAACTAAATTTTTAATAAGGTTTTTTTTAATAACGGATATAGTAATTACTAATACGAAAAAACGTAAGAAATTTAAATAAACGTAATAAGAAATTAAAAAATAAGTTATAATGATCCAAGCTGTTAATTTTTAATGTTAAATGTTACCGTTATTTATTATTATAGCAAGAAAAAATTACATTAAATCCTAATACCGCGATAACTTATTGGCAGCAGCCGATTAAAAAGTTGCATTAAGTAATAATGGCTGGATAATAAATGAATTAGGTTTAAAATGGATTTAGTATTTTGACAAGTATATTTAGACGCGTACGAAAAGTTCGAAACGTTTTTTTATCTTTAACGGTTACGAAAGTTACTATTCGCTGGAATTCGAAGAATACTGCGCGTATTACGATATTATTAAGCTTTGTATGCCGTCGTATTTTTTCTATCGGCTTTAATCTTTTGACGTATTTTGTTTTTTTATTTTGAAACACGCTTACTCCCGGTATATCGAAAATTTAATACAACGTTATTATACTTATATTATTAAAAAAGAGTTTCTCGCCGGCTTTTACGACGCATTTTAAGCTGTTATAAAGTCCGATAATATCAAATCTGGATTCGCGAAAGCTGGTTATATTTTATTCGATCTTAATAACGTTTTTAACAAATTGGAAGTCTTTTAAATTGTTCTTACGCTGACTGTTTTCTCGCTTATCTTCGCCGGTTTTATTTTCCCCTTAGCAAAAACCTCTAGAACTATCCGCGAAATAACAAACTAAGGACGTTATTTGAAAAAAGAAAGATTGGAAATTATTAAAAGAGCTTGATTATAAAATTAATTAAAGCGGTTATTTTTTACCTAAAAGTAATCTATTGATTTTATACGAAAATGCTTTTTTCTGGGAAGAAGCTGCGTAATTGCGTAAAACGAATTACATCTTAAGTAACCGTTATAAGATTAAAAATAAACCTTTTTAAGGAGGAATAGTTATTATATAAAAGAGATAAACTTTTTTAGCCTAAAAACAAGGGGGTAGTAAAAAAAATACAGCTAATAGCGGCTCGAAGGAGTCATCACAAAAGGGTTAAGCCCAAGGAACGAAAGTATGACGTTTACGGCAAGCCCGGATATAATGCGCGTAGTTGAAAAAAAGTTATAGATACTTTTAGCGAAGAGGAATCCGATTAATTTCAATTAATGCGATGTATTGTTGTTAAGTTATTTGAATTTGTTGCTGCGGAGTGCCAAAAAGTATTGTGCGTATTTGTGTGTTGCGCGCGCTTGTGTGAGACGTTATATCGAAAACTTAATTGGACGATATCATACTTATAATGCTAAAAAAAAGTTGCTTGCCGGTTTTTACGACGCGTTTAAAACTGCTATAACGTCTAATAACATCAAATCTAAATTCGCGAAAGCGGGCCTTGTTTTATTCGATTCTAATAACGTTCTTTTCGAATTCGAATTTTTTTTGTTGTATCTACGCCGACCGTTTCCCCGCTGACCTTCGCCGGTTCTATTCGTTTTCCGCTCGCAAAAACTCAAAAATATCCACGAAACAACAAGGCAAAAACGTTACTAGCAAAAAAAGATTAAAAACTATTAAGGGGGCTCACCGACAAGGATCGTTAAATCGGCTAATCTTTTGGCAAAAAGTAGCTTGTTACTTTTATACGAAATTGCTTTTTTGTAGGCAAAAAACGCCTAATTGCGTAAAACAAACTATATCTTTAACAAACGTCGAAAAACTAAAAATAAACCTTTTCAAAAAGGAGGAATACTTACTATATAAAAAGAATAAACTCTTTTAGCTAAAAAAAAGGGGTGGTAAAAAAAATACAGTTAATAACGGCTAGAAGTAATCGTTTAGACGAAACAACGGAAATATGGCGTTTGCGGCAAGCCCGGATATAATGCGCGTACTTGTAAAGAAGTTGTAGATACGTTTAGTGAAGACGAATCCCATTAGATTAAATTGATTTAATATGTTGTAGTTGATTAATTTGAATATGTTGTTAAAGAGTGCCAAAAAGTGTCCCGCGAGCTTGTCTGTCACGGGACCTTAGTTGGCGCGTTATATCTTTTGATTTTAATTATAATTTCGTTTTTAACTTTATCCTTTTTCTTAAAATTATTATAAATAACTGCGGATCTTGACGGTACTGTTATTATTATAGCTATTAAGATATATAAATAATTGCTACTTATATATACCTTATATTATTTTAGTAATAGCTAACTAACTAATAATAATGCGAATTAAGCAAACAGATCTTTTAATTCTCGGATATAGGGAACATTAGTTATGTTATATTACGTATCTGGTTACGAGTGCTCTAAAACGTATACTGCTTTTTAACGTAATCTAACCACGGAATATATATGTCCCTATCAAAGGGAGCCTTTTCGTATATGGGGTGCTAGCCCACCCCTACTAGCCGACACGTGCGGGGTTAAAAGATACCGCTCATACTTCCTCGGTGATGTGTCTTACCTCCTCCTTTCATATTCTCATCTCATTAATATCCTTATATTCATGTGTGAACCTCATGGGAGACTTTGCCAAGAACAGCAGCAATTCTCAAGGCCAGTCAGGCTTCGTTGTTCCTCCTCCTCCTGCGGACCTCCTCCCTGGAACATCAAGTGCAAGCGACATACAGACTTTGCGAGCGCAGGTATAGTCTCTTCAGCAGGAGATTAGGAACATTCACCAGTGGCTCCAGGTCTTTGGTCAGAGGATTCCACAAAATGCTTTGACAAGTGGAGCACTCAACCAGCCGCCACCAGCCGCCACTTCCCCGACTCCTTGGAGTGGTGATCATGGATCAAGTGGTGTTAAACCATTGGGTGGAGTACGATTAATACGTTTCTGTCATAATCTATGCCTGACTAATGTCTAGTAGTCCGAGCGTCGACCTAGGAGAGTTCGCGGTCCGTCACTTGGGCATTTTGTGAATGTAGGGGAGCACTTGGCTTGGTATTCGGGCATGTTGTCGCCGTTACAGGACGACAAAGGTCCTATACCTGCGTTGCATCCTGCTCCAGGCGGTGGAGAGCGTGAAAGGATTGTGTCGGTATCTGGTGGCCTGTATTCTCCTGATGACTCGGCCCTTCAATTTGAATTTGTATAAATATACAAAGATACATTTTCTTCCGGGAGCGCAGCGACAGTCTGGTTGTAAAGAGTACAAAGTGACATGAGATGGTGACTAAGATATGTTGCACAGTCGGAGTGTGGCTGGTACGACCATATGGGGTGCGCTACGCACCCCACCGGCGGTTAGCGCGGAGGGAGTAGAGAAAAGCGCTTTGGGGAGCAGAAAGAAACGTGACGCAGCAGATATTTCGGAGGGAGTAGAAAACGCTAAGCGCATTTGCTGAAAGTCTAATCCGATATTTCCACTTTTCCGGTATCTAAGTAATACGATGATATGCGTATTGTGACGGCTATGGGCTTAACCAACTATTAAACCTAAGTCGTACGGTTTATGTTGGCAGTGGTATCGTGGGAGTCTGAGCAATGAGCGATAGTCACGTCTGGTAATAACAGATATAGATCTGGGTAACCAATTGTTATCGCAAGCTGCTGCTATCTAGACTGTAGGAAATAATAAGCGTATATATCTTAAACGGGATCCCTCCGGATCTATGAGATCCTGAAGTGCCGAAAAATGTGAGGCCCCACACTACGGCGGGACACTATCAGGTCTTAAATCTCACACACCCCCCCAGCTGAAAGACACTTGAAGCTGAAGTACACTCTTGGCATGCGTCGATCCCTCTTATCGCACCCTTATCCTTGGCCAATCGGGACCTTTTACTCTGGTCAATCCGTGCCCTTAATATTTTTTTTGTCGAACTCGGAATCGAACGCCTTACTGCCAGTACTAGTCTGGCTCTGGGGCTTGGCGAATAACGGGGTTAGTATGTATTGCATCTTGGCGCATCGAAATGTGGATTTAACCATAGCGCTACGAGGGCTCATAACTATAAAACCCTGACATTATATATTAAAGCATATATAACTAAAAAAGGAATAAATTTCTGGTTAACCTTTAAAAGGTCCTAACTAAAAGTAAAAGGTAACGAACCTTCCTTAAATATACGTAAAAATAATTATAACTAAAAAAAAGTAATACCGGAAATACATAAACCGGTTTTAATTAAATAGCTGATAAAATTAATCCAAAACATAATTGTTTAATCGTTTTCAGCTGGGTTTAACATACCTTCCCAACTGTTAGGAATTAACAATTAAAACTTTTACGATTTTGAATATTGCTTAAAAGGAAATACTTTTAAGTATTATAACTTAATATTATACCATTAAACCATAAAAGCTTTATTAAAAAGTTAACTTAACAATCCGATATTTAAGGTAATTTAAGTTTCGGCGTAAAGGAAGAAAATAACAAAGGAAATGGGAATAATAACTTTTCCCTATTGTAAAGTAATAATATTATTATAGCAAATTTAAGCTTCCTTTAACTTCGAAATAACGTTTTGAAAGTTTAGTAACCGAACGAACTTCTAATATTTCTGCAGCCTAAATAACTTAATAAAACCATCCGCAATTATTACGTTAATAAACGTCCATTCGATTTTGATCTTTTTCGTAACAAAAGTTTCGCGGAGTTAATGGCTGTAAATATCGACGTGCTTTAATTTCGTAATTAAACGTATAGCTTCTTCTGTAACTAACCGTATCGTTTGTTTGTTGTCCACCTGGATAATTAGCTCTTTATCTAGTTTTAGGCTTATAGCCCTAAAAAGCCTTTGTATAAAAAAAGCTTCCTTTACGGTCTGAAAAAAGGCTAACAGCTTTACCTCCGTGCTTAAGGTAGTAACTATATCCTGCTTATTCGCTTTTCAAATAATAAGGCTACCAAATAGTAATATCAAAAATCCCTAAGAGCTCCTACGGTTAAGGTTATTTGCAAAAAATGCGTTACTCGAACAAAGTAATAATCGTACGTTAGGCTTTTCGTTTCCATTATACTGTATAGCAAGGTAACGGGTATAATATCTATAAAGCAGAGCCTTATCGACGGCGTCAAGGTATATGGGGTTTAAATTCCTGCTATATCGTAACAAGTAGGAAGCAGCTTTAGCGATGTTTGGGCAAATGGTAATAGCTCCATATAACAAACTACCGACCTTTTCAAGATACAACTTTTTCGACGCCGTAAACGTTTCGCTTTCGTATTCCTTAAAATCCTTCCATTTAAGAACCTTAAAGTAACGTTTTTCGAATTTCGAAAGTTCGAAACGGGAATATAACTTTTCCCAGTAAGTATCCTAAATTAGTTACAGCTTTTTAGCCTTGCGGTTACGTATAATACGTATCCCAAGGAACTATTATAGCTTTCCAAGATCGATAATGTAAAAGCGCTATGTTAGCTTTATAAGAAATTTTTCCGCGCGTATTATATCTCGAATCCTATACATTATGGATATATCGTTAACGTAGAAAAACAACGTTAACCAACCGTTAGTTATAACGCATAGATCATCCGGGACGGGTTTTAAACCTAAATCCTTTAAACCTGCAGATAAATCTCGCTACCATAGAAATAGTAATCTTCTTAATCCGTATAGGGCCTTTAAAAGCTTCAGACAAAAGCTAGAACGTACGAACCCTTGTAAGAAACGTACGTACACCAACTTATCGATACTGCTATGCAGAAACGCGTTAACAACATTTAACTGACGAAGGTTTAAGTTAAATCGGGTTATAACGGCTATCAATATTCGAAAAAACCTTCCTGCTAACATAAATGCGTAAGCGTTAAGTTTTCTACAAGGTTGAAAGTCGCTACGGACAACAAATCTAGCCTTAAACTTCTAAAGGAATCTATTTTTATTAAATTTGTAAATAAATACCTATATTAACGGAAGTATACCGTTAAAGCCGACGTTTTTAATCGCCTTTTAAAATGGAATAACGGCAATTAACTACTTTACTCGATATATCTGGTCCTACTCCCGTTACGTAGCTACTTTTTAATCTTCTACGTACCGGTACTTAATAACTTCCTGCTAATTTTTGGGCACTAAAGGAAAGTTTTTTCGATAAAAGCGTTCCGGTTTGATCGCCGTCGTGAAAATAACGTTAAAGGCGGTTAGGTATATGTTACGTTTTTCGAATGCCAATCTGTAACTTGCATTAGCCGAAGGTAATTCTTTCCTTTTTCCTCTTCGAATTTTAAATTCGATAACCGCTAAAAGGTTTAAGAAATCCATTTCGGTACGACGTTGCCGTAATTAAGAGGAACTCGACGATATATTTTAAACTTTCCTTGGCGGCGGCAAATAAAGTTATTAATAACTTAAATCTTCGAAGTTTAAAGTAGCTTCCGGTATAAACAAACCTTAAAAGGGGTTTTCGCCTTTCAAATTACCTAATTTTTCTGGGGAACGATCGAAGTCTTCGGAATTATTGCTAATAACTAAATCGATAAATTCTTCGTCCGAATCAGCTTTTACCCCCCTAGCTTCTTAATTAGGATTAGGATTACCCGTAGCTATTACAATAATATCGTATATAGGTTCTTCGTTTTCGATAAACGGACCTTATGCTGCCGTATTATGTACTGCTATATCATCCACCCCTTTAGTAACGCCTATATCTAAGGGGTTACTGCTGAATATAACCCTTGGAGTTTTTAAGAAGGTCGTCGCTTTGGGTGGGATTAGGATGCTGTCGATCTAATCGTTTAGTTCTGCGATTTCGATCGACGACTTCTGTAGTTAATCGCCACGATATTTCTTCGTTTCGTCGAAGGTAACGTCTCGGACGGTAATAACTCGTTGCTGCGAAAGAACTTATACCCGATATATGTTGCTAGCTACGTATTTAACGAGATAACCGATATACGCCCTAAGGTCCATTTTTTTCAGGCGTTCTGCTTCCCGACGGACTGCTTTTATAAGTGCATAAGCTTTTGATCCGAAAAGGACAACGTTTGCAACGTTTGCCTTTAGGCCTTCTTCGGGAACGGGTATTTTGTTCCTTTTAGTTATTTATTCGTTAAGGACCTGGATGGGTGTCTTCCAGCTTAGGGCTTTAGTAGGTGTACGGTTGGCGATATATGTAGCTGCTTTAACAGCTTCAGGCCATAAGTTAAAAGGAAAGTTGTTGCTAATTATCAAATAACGTGCCTTCGTAATAATTACGCCCCCGGTGCGTTTTTAAACGCCTGCGGGCTCTTTGGTATATGGAGGTAAAGGCTTATGCGTAATCTTTGTATTTAAAAGCCATCGTCGAAGCTTCTTTCCAAAGGAAGTCTCTCCGTTTGATACGATCGTTTTGACCTTGATATGGTATTATCTTTCGAGGAAAACAATTACGTTTATTAAAGCGGTAAGCGCATGCTTTTTCCGTTTCATGGTATAACTGATCCTAGCTCCGATAATAGGGCAGGTAATGATTAACGCTTTCGTTCGCCCGTCAAAGGCGCTGCTGAATTCGAAGAGATTAGCGCATATCGTAACAAAGGGTTTACGTTCCCTAATCTAGGGTCTTCGCGAAACCTTTTTTCGAACCTTCGCAATAGTATAGTCCTGATAATCGATCTTCGACGGCAGCTAAATCTTCGCTCCGGTGACTGCCTGCACCACCTTTTTTAGGGCCCTAGGGCCTAGATGGGCAAGTTTTCGGTGCCATAGCGTGGCGTCTCCCTTTAAGGGCTTCAGAAGACCCCGGGAGTCGTTCCCGTAAAGCTTCTTTAGCTTCGACGGAAGGAACTCTTGGATTAAGGGCTCCGTAACGACGTCTTCGTCTTCGTTTTCGAGGATAACTTCCTCTTCGAGGTCGCTTTCGTCCTCCGGGACTGCTGCTTCGGGCTCTTTAGGCTCTTCGGGCTCTTCGGGCTTTTCGGCCACTGCAAAGGCTGCTGAAGTAACAACGTCGTCGGCATCGTTCTCAGCTGTTACCTTAACATGGTGTATAACGGGCTGGCGCTCGATCCATTTAATCTTCGCTATTTACGTTCTCGACGTTTTCGAAGCTTTATAATATATAACGTCGGTCTCGTGGTTCCAATAAATCCCAACCTTTTGAAACAGCTTATGTGAAACTAAGTTGGTATACATCTTAAGGACATAAAGGTAATCCTTTAGAAGGAAAACGCTAGTCCTGCCGTTTGGAGTGGTAAAGGTGATCTTTTTCGTACCTTTACCCAGAATATCTAGGTACTTTCCTCCAGCTAGGAGTTTTCCACCTACTATGGGAGGGTGTAAATCGATAAATTCAGCCTTCCGGTTGCCAACATGAAAGTCTAAATATGTATCCAGCAACGTAAACCTTTTCAGGCTATATTCGGTAGTAACGTTATTAGCCTAAAGGTTTATAGGTAAAGGAAATCCTATAACGAAAACTGTAAAGGCTAACTAAGGTGTTTATTGTTGCTAAATTTGCTGCTGAAAAATCTGTTCTTTCGTCTTTTTCCTAGCGCGCTTAACAGCTGCTTTTAGGGCGCCGGTACCGTTCGCAATTCCTTCGTTTACTTTTTTCTTAACTTTAAGGTTTTCGGTCCACCTATTAGCTTTAATCTTCGGGTATATATAAGGGCATTTTTTAAAGAAATGGATCTTTCCGCAGATATACGTCCGCGGGGTTTAATAATTATTCCGGTTACCGTTTTAGTTGTTGTTCCGGTTACTGTTGCTTGGAACGTTTTAAAAGGGTCCCGTCTGATTCGGAATCTTTCCGTTAAGGGTAACACCGAACGTTTTTCGTAACAGCTGCTCGAAGATAATACCTTAAGCCTTTCGCAACCTTATATAGCTCCGGAAACGCTTTACGAACTTCTGTACCGACGGCAGCTTAATAACGTCCTTGCCGTCGAACATGGCTTCCTTAATAACAGTAATTTGGGTAACAGAAAAGTCGGGTAAAAAGGTGTTTACAGCCTTAAGGAAATCGAAGTAGCCGTAAAACCCTGTAATAGCTGGAATTTAAAGCTCTTCGGTTTCGGTATACGCTTTTTAGTATTTAAAAAGCTAAGTATTTATCTAAACCTTATTAGTTTTTAACGCTTCCTTGTAACGAACGTCGACTTCGTAAATCCTAACGTTATTGCTAGGCTTAAACTTATCCTTTAAGGCTATAAGCCTATTTCGAAAGGTAACTTTCTTCCAGTATACCTAATAATAATTAAGGTAAACGGACTAGTTAAAAAACGTGTTAATTTCGGCGAGCGCCTTTTCTTAAGCTAGGAAAAGAATCTGCTTTCGGTTATATATCTTTATTGCTTTTTGGAACTTTGCGTCTGCCTTTAACTCGAAATCTAGCTCGCTAAAAGCTTTTGAATCGAATTTCTTAAAGTCGGGGAAGGTAAGTTTCTTCAACAACGGTGGGAACTTGTCCGTATTGGGGTTGATGTACTCCCATAAAAAGCCCGCCTTGAAGCTAACGTGGAATTCGAAAGTGTCATATTTTTTAGGGGTCCCTTTCTTAAGAAGGAACGCCCTAAGGCGCCTTAACGAAATCTTATCAAAATCTGTTAACGGGGAAGGAACCATGGCTTCAGTAATAATGCAACTAAGGGCTAAAAGATAAAGATAATGGTATCTAAGCAGGGAATATCCTCAGTAAAGGGCGGCAGTAAGTCACAAAGCTATTACGGGAGCAACGGCGAGGTTCCGAGTTGCCTCAAAGCGACGTATCCAACAAATGTATTCAAAGCACAGATGAAAAGAAGTGCGGACCGGGCTCATAACTATAAGATCCTGAAGTGCCGAAAAATGTGAGGCCCCACACTACGGCGGGACACTATCAGGTCTTAAATCTCACAGGATCACCTGTCGTGATTCTTGTGGATCCTGGAATCCCCTCGGATCCATACCACACTGATCCGCCTGATCCACAAATCCATCCGGATCCATGTCACGTGACCTGAAGCCTTGTGCCGGGGCCAAGCCTGCGTGTCCTCCGTCCGTCCACAGGCCAAGCCTGTTGGGTTATAACACGTATAGGTTATTACTTTTTTCACATATAACGTCTCGGATAAGCAAGTAGAACACTTTTGTATCAATTTTCACCCTCTGTTTTTAATTATTTACTTTTCAAGATCCTTATTATCAAACGTCTTACACAAGAAACTACAATGAATCTAGCGGTCCAGGCTGGAAAAAGAGATCTCAAACTTGATTTTAGACGACTTGGTTTTATATACAACGTCGCGCTGGTTACGTTACAGAACCGATATAACGGCAAATCCTCTTGAATCGACATTACTCCTAATTCGCGAAAACTGCCGCCGACTGAAAGGTATCGAAAAAGCTTTTAACCTAAATACGCGTTACCTCAACTAGCTCAGGCCTTCCTGGCTCGTTCTCCAATTTCTTCGAAGTTACTCAAGTACCGCTCCACAATGCTAAAAATTAACCAATCAAATCCCAAATCCCTGTAACGGACCAGCAAAGCTTATGTTGTAGTTATACGAAAAAGGGGTTTATTTGCAGCATTTACTTTTTTAAATAAACGAAAATCGGTAATAAATTAACAACAAAACATTTCTTATAGCTATATATACATTCATACGGTTACTACAATCATAACTTATCATCAATAACACTTTAATCCCAATCAGAACCCGTTTGCCATTCCTAAACCCCAACGCGTACAACAGCTGCTGTCAGATATAGGGGACATCAGTTATGTTGTATTGGATAACTAGCTGCAAGCGCTCTAAAACGCGCACTCCTCTTTTATAGAATCTAATTACGGAACCTATATGTTCCGGTCAAAGGAAGCCTTTCCGTATATAGGGTACTAATGCACCCCTTGCTAGCTAATACGCCCCCTTAACGCTTAACACAATTAAGGTGTTAATCACATTTTATCACTTTCTAAAATTACAGCTTTTCATTCCGCCTTTCCTCCGGCGATTAAATCCTTTTAATCGGCCAATTCTTTTTCTAAAATCACTCGCAGGTTGTTCTTCCGCCGATCGAGAGCTTCCGTAATATCCACTAATCCTAATTACTTTTTACAATGCCTAAAAAGTTGAGGTTATAAGGATTTAATTAATCTATTAACTAATTTATCGCTTATAAACATACAATCTACTTTAATTATATCTCCTTTTACGGCCTTTCGTAACCAATGATTATATATATTCATATGCTGCAATTTCGTTTATAATAATACGACGTCGGTATTAATAAGCGTATATTTTGTTAATTATCGTACTACATATTTAACGGTTCAGTATTTAAAGTAATTTTTAACTTTTTAATTAATCGAAAGTTAAATCAGGTTTTTTCTACAACTTATGTAAAAAGAAATAATTTCGCTTTTGTCATAAAAGTAATTATTATATTTTGCTTATTCTCTTACTATTTTATTACTTTTTTAAAAAATCTTATAATGTAAACTTAAGAGCTTTTTCGATCGATCGTATTATTCGCAAAAGAAAAATTATCGTTTTAAATATTTAACGAATCCTTACCTCCGAACTATAACGTGAACGTTTTGGTTCCGATTCTATATAATATAATTCGATCGATAACTTTATAATGTACGTTATTAAAATTTAGGTTAAATCGGTCAAGTCGAAATATTGCAAAGATTATATTAAATCGCGTATTAATTATTATGTATAGGATAAAATCGATGTTTTGGTGGGTATTTATTAACGGAACTTAAACAAGTTAAATTAAAATTCGGCAATATTTCGACATTTGTTATTAACGGATTGAGGAAATTGTTTAAATTGTTTTTAAATTAACTTAATTTGCTTACTTATAAAATTAGATTAAAATAACCTGATTTTTTAAAAACTTTATCTTTAAATATTTCAATATCGAAAAACTAATGTAAATCCTTATTTTTTATAAAGATATACTGTTTTCGAATTTCTTAAATTAACTGATCGCCGAGGTTCTAATCTTTTTTATAGTATGCTATAATAATATCGTTTATAAAAGAATAATAAATATTTTTTTAAAGCATAAAATAATAAAGTTCGTAAAAAACGGAACGAAATTCTAATTTTATACGTATTCCAATAAAGCTTTTTTGCCATAATAAAAGTAATTCTCTTAGCTTATATAATATGTTCGTAATTAGAAGGATTTTATCACGTTACGAATATCTTAAAAGCATTTTTATATATATTTCGTAAAGTATGTTAATATTAATGCAAACGTTTATAACGTTATATCATTTAAGTTTTAAGTTAAACTTAGTTGCGATAATAATGAAAGTTCGAAACGACCTTTTAGTTAATATAAATCCGTATATATTGCTATAAACCTTTTTGAATTATTAATTACTTTGTACGACGAAACGTATTTTACACTTTTATAGCTCATTATACTTATTAAACTTATAAACATATCTTTATATATTCCTTAAAACTTATTTTCTTTTAATAAAAAATTAATTAACGGCTTTTTAAAACTGCATTTTTCATAACTTTACCAGTGAACCTTTTTAGTTTTACGAAATATTTCTTTTAACGGATATATATTTAGCTTTTTATAGCTTTGCAGCGGTAACAGTAAATCTCGTTTATGTACCCGCTTTAGTGATTTAAATGTCTTTCTATATACCAAGGGATTATAACCTTTTCGATTAAAGTAACGAGTATTTTAAGTAATTAACTTCCTTAATCTTCCACAGCTTACCGGCCGGTTATTGTACGTTTTACAAGAAATTAAACGTTTTATATTAAGAACAACTTTCTATATTTTATATTCGTTTCGGATAATATTTTTTTAATACAGAAGATACGGAAAGCTTACGTTTATTATCCGTAAAATATTTTCGTTTCTTATGGTTGCTTTAAGTTAAATAATATATACAAAGTTTAAGATTACTTCCATTTTTTTCGTCGTCGCAATAATCGTAATAGTTAATAAGGTAAACGCTAGCAGAAGTAATAAATTAAGGGATAAAAATAAGGCAACTATGACGGTCGTATAAAGATAATTAATACTTTACGAATAAGCTTATTACTTTCTTAATTTATACGCTTTTTAAGTTAATATCTTTTTAAAGCTTTTTTTTTTTTGCGGAGTCGGTAATTAAATTGGTCTATTTAGGCTTTTAATTTCCTTTTGTATATAAATTAAGCAATTATTAACCTAATTAAATATTTTTACTTGTCGAAATAACTTTTAGGATTTTTTCCTTATAACGTATAAAAAGCCGTTTTTCAAATCTTTAATATTATTTAAAAAGATAATCTTTTCGTTAAACTATACGTTTCGAATAGTATAACCTTGTTAATTAATAAGTTCCAGATTTTGTAAATATTCGTAAATCTATAACCAATAAGGTAATTAATTTATGCTTTAACATTTAATTTATGAAGTTTTTATTCTTTTTTTATAACAGCAGCTATTATAACGTAAGTTATATAATTATATATTTGTAGCTAAGTTTCTTAAAGTTTCCGATTACGTATTTTACCACCGTTTTTGTAGGCTAAGTAAATGTAATAAACTTCCTATAAATTTTGCCAAAAAAGGTACGTATTTAGGTGTAGGGTTAAATAGATATATTGCAGTTTTAAAAATATATACGATCAAAAATAAGGTAATTTAGCGGTATTTCGCCTCGTAATTCCTTTTTCTGTTTTTACCTTTTAAGCGTTTTATCCCCCCGTTCTAGGCCTAAGTATGCCAATTACTTTAGTATTCCGTTAATTAATATAGCGGTAGGGTGATATCTTTTTATAGACGTTAACCGTTTATATCTATTAAGTATATAGGGATAGCCCGATCAAAACGGATTTAAAGCTAACCTTTTTTATAGGATTAAAGGTAAAATTGTTGTGATATATTTTTTTTAAAGAATTGTACTATATTATCGTTTTCCTATAGTTATAGATTATTGGCTAAATATAAAGCTTTCCAAAATTCGAGGTATTTAACTTTTTAAAGCTTTCGCCTTTATTTTTCATGGTACGCTTTTTAAACTACGATATAATAACTAGGAATGGATTAATTAATATACTTAAGTATGATATTAAAGAACTTAAAGATAATAAGAGTAATTGAAAATAATATATAATATATATATAGGTATATTGGTATAATATAAGTATTTTGTAAACGTTAAGGTGTAATTGTTATATAGGTGCAGGAATTTGTTAAAATTTGCCAGCAACTTACACGTTTAATTGATTAAATGTATATAGGGCTAATATACCGAATATTTGTTAATAAAACGTTTGCGCCGCGTAAATTTCAAAAAGTTTTATCCGAAGCTATATAGGAAAGTGCCGTCGTCGTCGCTTTCATTAATTAAGTATATGTATTCGTTTTCTTATTTATATGTTTTTTGTACCTTTTCTGTAATATTATCCCAGCTTTCTTTTCCAAATTATATTTATTTTATCCTAATATATACCCAAATATATATAACCGTCTGTATTGTATTAATTAATACCATTATAAATTTTCGTTAACTATTAAATTTACGCCGTTTTTAAGATTTTCGCAAAAGTATAAACCCTAATAATTTTGGTCCGTTTTATAAGAAAATCGTCTATTAAGACAAACTTCGGATCGGGTAATAAGCCTTTAAATCCTGGTACTAAGAAGCCTGTCGATCTTAGGGTTAAGGTAAATATCGATATATTGGACCGTATCTTTAATTAACGTCGTAAAAACTTAACGGCGTCAAATTCGTTTATATTTTCCAACTTATTAACCAGTCGTATCTATAAGCCTTTTTGTAATATTCAGGATTTAAAATTTCCATATAATCCTGATAATATTTGTAAATTATAGAACTTAATGTATCGTCGAGTACCCATTTTTGATCTTACCCTTATCTTGCAGCACAGATTTCGTAATGTAAGCCCTAATTAAAATATTTTACTACTAGAAATATCGGTTATAGATAATTTATTACTTTTACAACTTTGGCCGGTTCGATATATACTTTTATTAACGGAAATAATTAAGACAGCTTTAAAATATGATCCGGTCCTTGGTATTATTAATCAGATAATCGGTAGTTGACGATCAGTATCGTTTATCCCTATCTTACTTAAATTATCGGTATTTCGCAGTTTTGTCCCAAGGTTTTTATTAACGGTTTCGATAATTCCAGCAAGTTTTTGTATTATTAATCGGGTCTCTAGATTATATATTAATATTAAAGCCTTACGTTTTCGCCTTATTCGTTTTAATATTATGTAAAACGTGGCTAAATTTTGGAATAAGCATAATATTATATATTACGTTATACTTAAGCATATCGAGGTAAGCATTTGGTTTTTTCCGTGACATCGTTAATGAAATTCGCTAATGTGCTTTAATTCATCAGCAGGGAAAATGTTTTATAATTTTGTTCTATTAATTTTTTTCAAATAGCAAGTACTTCGGCCAGAGGTTTTATTAATTAGATACGGTCTAGTTTAACGGTATTTTAGCTTTATATCTTTAAACATATCATGGCGTATTATATAATAATATTACATCGTTTATGTTTAAAAGTTTATTTTCTATCTTATTTTTATCCTTTTCGTTCGCCAGTTTAGCAACTTTACGACGTTAAATAGCGATTAGCTTGGTAACCTTAGTTATAGTTTCAACTTCTCTCTTTAAAAGCCGAATCCTTTACGTAATCGGATGTTTTTTCGTAATGTTTAAGTTTCAAGTTATAATTTTCCAAGTCGGCAGGATTATCTTAATCGGTAAAAGGGTTTGCTGTCCGTACAATAATTTATAAAGCCTAAAACCATAACTTTTTACAATAATATTATCGGCGAAGACTATTTTAGGAAAAAGCTTAACCTATCCTTTATTAATCCCATTCTTCGCTTTTATCAAAGCTTTAACGATCGGAACGTATCCTTTTTCGACTAGGCCTTATCGCCAGGTTATATATAGAGCACCAACTTTCCTTTTAATCCCTAATACGTTACAGGCTTTAATAACCTCGGCATTATTTTTTAAGCCTTTATCAATTTTGATTTTAATCGGGCTACCATATCGAAAGAAATATACGCTTATCTAAAAATCTTTCGCTTGTTGTTAACGTAACTAATCGTAGAGCTTTAACTTTTAAATAATCGGATAATTCGCATTTAGCTTTAATAATAGCTTTGTAACTATCGTTATTAGACATAAATTAGATATCGATAACCTAGATATCGGCTTTGTTAATCAGCTGCAAGAATCTATAGCCTTTTTCCAAGTGTCGATCGGTTATTTTCTGGCATTTAATATACGCAAATATTGCTTTCCGAATATAACTAAACATGCTACGCCAATAATACAAAGCTGCTCTACGACGATATGTCTAATCTTGCCCCTTATAGCCATAATACTTATAATATTACCTAATTACCGGAAATTGCTTTTGCTCGGTATTAACCATTCGCCGCTTACCGTACCTTTTCTTTGCCTTACGCCAAAAAATACCGTTTTAAACAAAATAATTTAACGCTTTAAATATAAAAGAATTTCTTTTCATTTTTAAAGTATTACGAAGCCGATTAGGAAAATCCAAGATCGTTAGGAACTTAACGTACTTTTTGCAACTTATTAAACTAATTCTCTATAAAAGGTCCTTGTCGCCGATCCGTATCAGTAAGTATATAAAGTATGCTAATTAAAACAAGATTAAGCCGAATAACATTAAGCTAGATATTAATAAAATTATTGACTTTCTTTTCTTAATTATCTAACGCGTTAAAGGCTTTAAGTAGTTTTCTAGATAAACCGTTTGCAGTTAAATTCTTTTTACTAGGTATATATTTAATTTCGAAATCGAATATCTTTATTTAAACGATTTAATAAGTAATTACCGTACTATGTAAAAAGCTTAAGGAATTATTAATTTAAGCCGCTAGTACCTTAACGTTAATTTCCAGTACGAATCGGATTTTATAAATATAATTCCGGAATTTCTTTAAGATTTTAAAAATAACTTAATATTTTAATTTGCCAGCGTCGTAATTTACCTTAATACCTTTTTAAGTACCACTTTCGAAAAGCGCGAAAGATTTAACTCCATTAATTAATTGGCCGAAAATATCTTTAAAGCCGTTTTTGTTTACGTTTATTTCTATAATAATCTTTTCTGCATTAAGGTTATAATCCAAAGTAATCAAAATCGGAACAATCGCAATCGCTTTTTTAACGCTTTCTATCGTTCGATCTTAATCGCGGCTCCAAATAAAAGCTTAATTCCTCCAAAGTAAACGTATAAAATGTTTTTTTAATAGCAAAATACGTAATAAATATTCGGTAATAAATAATAAAATTTAAAAAAGCTTTAACTTCCGAAACGATCTTATATAGCTAAATCTTTAGGATTTTTTTTTAACTTAATTGTATCAGGTCGACGCCTATTCGTTTTACAGATAAATCCGACTATAACGGTTATTTCTTAACATTATTAAAACTTTTTCATATTAATCGTTGCGTTAGCAAGCTTACAATTAACAAGAGTTTTATTTATATTAACGATATGCTTTTAAACGAATCGCCGAATTCCTAAAAAGATCTTCTCGTCGTTATATCTTATTTTCGGGCCTTTAATACCAACGTCATCGACGACTAGCCGGATTATATACGGCATCAGATCGTTTAAAATCCTCCTAACTATACGACAAAAATAAGCTACAAAGTTGGTAAACCTTTAAGGCATACTGGTATACTTTAAAAATATTAACGGTAGCGCGAAAGTAGTAAAATCTTTGCTAGTTGCGACTAGAGTAATCTAATCGTAACGGAAAAAGAAATTTACCAAGATAATTAAGGAATATATAGCAAAATTCGCGGAAAATCTATCACAGTTATCCGGCATAAAGGCATTTCACAAAGTAACAGTATTTAGTTTAATCGTAAAATTAATCAATCGAAGCCCATTATCCTTTTTTTCGATTAGGAACCAAATATTTCTGTATATAACATAAAACTATTCCAAAATATTTCGCTAGATACGTATTCGCAATACGTCGATCAGCTTATTCTTTAGGTTCGCCGGTACTGTTATACCCTTAACTTACTACGCCTTATAAAAATTCGTTCGAATCATATAATCTGGTACAACATTCGATTTAATTCTGCCATATTTTTTCTAATCCCAGGCTAAGGTAGCTTCTTTGCGAAAAAGCATTTCCTTAAAAAAGGCTTTCTTTATACGGGTAAATTTATTTTCTAACTGATTTAGAACTTCGTCGGCCCTTTCCTCCATAAGTCGGGTTCCTTAAAGCATAGTGGTAAACTTAGAAAACAAAGAAGCCAAACGTATACCAGGTTTATCGGGCTTTTTTCCTTCTTAATTAATAATTTGCCGAACTTTCTTAAGCTTTTTAGCTTTTTATTTCGGGTTTCCAGGTTGTACTAATCTATTAAAGGGTACATCGTCGCCAGGGACCATTTTCTTCTATTTAGGTTTATACATCGTATTAATTTAAACGGTCCGATTATTGTTAATTTTCTGCTATATTTTATCCTATAAAATTTTATATAAAACGTACGCAAGTTCTTTATTGCTAAACTGGCCTAAGATCTTATTTCCGTGTTCCAGCTTATTACTTATAGCTTCCTAAATACTTTTCGGGTCTTAATCGGTACAGGTATTATTAATTGAAAAGATATAAAAGCTTATAATATATTTATTTATCTTTTCGCTTGTAGGCTTACTTTCGCCAGTAAAGCAACTTATTGTTTTACCTGCTGCTTCTTTTTAAGCTCCTTATTAATACAAATATTGCGCGTAACCTTTCCAGCAGGAACTAAGAAAATAATAATCTTTAACAGGCCAAATTCTAGGGTTCCTTTTATTACATCCGGGTTTATATTAAGCGTTATTTTCGATTTGGCCATAAAGTTAAATCTCAGTATTAGCGGCTACGTAACGTAATACTCGTTATCGACAAACAAGGAAATTGTGATTAATCGGCCAGTTAATCAGACGGAAGCCTCGATTATGCCCTTAAATAAAGTCCTTTTTTGAGAATTAAAGCCCAAAAACGATACGTAGGTTTATCGCATAGCTAATCCATGTCGCTTAACGTACGACGCGCTTATAACGCTAAATTCGGCTCCAATAATATTAACTTTATTCATTAGGTCCCCGCCATTTTTATGGTCTATTTTAACTATTAGCTTAAATAACGGAGTAATATATTTAGCTGGATTGCATTCCTGGACCGACAGAACTTTAGCTTCTTTTTAGCTTTTAGCCTTATAATCGATATTTATAATAAGGATCCTAGCAGGCCTTTTTGCTTCCAGTATTTTTGATTTTCGCATTTCAACCTTGGTTATCTTAATCGTCTCCTTATTTTTGCAACCAAATATTTTCAGAATCTTAACGATTATGAAGTTTTTAAATGCTTTTCCGAATTCTGGGCAGATTTCGATTAATTCGGACCAAATAATCTCAAACTGCCGCTTAAAGTTTTTCCGGATCTTTTTTCTTTTTTCAAAATTTAAATACATACTTATCGATTAACGTGCCACACATATGAGCGAGAGACACATATAAGCGAACCACTTTTTGGCACCTCGCAACAACCAACCCAAATAACTCAACCATAACACATTAAATTGATTCTAATCAATCGTATTCTTTTTCGTAGACCGTATCTACAACTTCTGGACAAGTGCACCTATTATATCAAGGCTTGTTACGGACGCCACGTTGCCATTTTTTCCTCCTAACCCGCCGGCGACCTATTAACTTTCAACGCGTCCAAGCCAGTATTACCCCCATTTCGTATAACTCAAAGCCGACCGACTAGATAACTATTCTCGACCGAATCCTTAACCCAAATACGCGAGCATTTCTTGTCCGGCTTTAATACGTTGAAGATATACGTCGGAGAACGTGTTTTAGGATGCTTTGGGAGCGCGTTGGAAGCGCGCTGGGGGGCATGGGGGGTCCGTGCGGGGCGTCTCGCGGGATGTGTGGCAGGGCGTATAGCAGGGCGTATCGGGCTTGATTTCGCAATAACTCGAGACCTACGCAATTATACGATTAGAATAAACGTTTTCCAGGAAGATGAATACTTGCTATATAGGATAAACAAGTTCTTTCAGCCAGCAGAAAGGTTATAGCAAAGAATTGCTGTTAATAGCTGCTGAAGTTGATCGGTCGCGGTCGGCTTAAGAAGAAAGAATGGGCAATATGGCGTCCGCAACAAGCCTTGATATAATGCGTGCACTCGTCGAGAAGCTGTAGAGATGGCTAGCAAAGAAACATTCGATTGATTTCAGTTGATTTGAAGAGTTGTGGTTGAGTTATTAGGGTGCATTGTTAGGAAGTGCCCAAAAGTGGTTCGCTCATATGTGTCTCTCGCTCATATATGTGGCACGTTAAGCCTTTATAATTAAGGATATTATCCGTTTAAATACTATTATCTATCTGGAAGATATTATCTATTTAAGCGCTAACTTCCATATTATAAAACGAAAGTTCCTCGTATTTTAGTTTATTGTCGTCCGTTTCATATTCGGTCTTACTCCTTTTTACGCCTCCAAATTACTTTCCTTTATCTTCCGATCGTTTGGCCATTATAACGCTAATAAGTACAGCCGGCTAATCAAAGCGTCGACCTCCAAAGCTCGGATTTCCTCCAAATATCGGGTATCTTTGCTTTTAACAAAGTTGCTTTATAGTTATTTACGTAAAAGTGCCTTTTTATAAAACGGCTTTCCGTCATAATCGACGAAATAAGTTATGTTAATTTCGGTTACCCTGTTTTAATTAATATCGGACTCCTGTCGATTTGGCTTTAAGATTATAATATGCGTTTAAGATTTAATTAAACTATTAATATCCAGATCGGGGCTGGTTAATTAATTGTTTACGCTCCGGAAAATGTTGTCTCGCCGATCAAAAATACCGCATCTTGTTTTTATATCAGGTAAGGAAAGCCGGAGAATAATAAATTTATTTTAAAATTCTTTTCCCAATTAGAATTTACTATTCGATCCTTTAACTTGTAAGGGCTTAAAGGAATTAAATTACACCTAACATAGCTATATCTTTAAAAGTTTTAAGAAAAATAATATATCCGTCATCGGCGAGTAAAACCAATGTCATAGTTTCTATATTAACGAATAAACGGCATTTTTGTATATTATAGTCTAGCTTTTAGCAAAACTAACAAATACCTTAGTTAATTAAAATTATTAAACGTCCATTATAACCTTAATAGCCGCCCCGATAACCTTTACGATTTCGGTAACTATTTCATCCACGGTAAAAACCTAATCAACTAAATTTATCCAGCTGGAAATTAGTTGCATTAATCGATAAGTTAGTACCATAATTATATACTTAAAGTACCTTTTATCTTAACGGAACGTAATATTATGATATACGGGTTGCTTTTCGGTTGCGCATTTCCTTTTTAAAAGCTTTAAAATTTTAAATCTGTTGTATTTATACGATTTTTAAATTGTGTAACGTATTCGTAATTTCCAATACCTAATTAATACGATTCGACGTTTTTTATAACAGTTAAAAGCTTCCTTATCACTATTATTTAAGCTATGAAGTCGGGTATAATCGCTCCTTTTTCTCTTAATTAATATCGAAGCGGATACTTTCTTATTATCGCCTACGTCTTTTATATTTAAGGAATCTAAAATTATTTAAGCCTTAAAATTTGATTAATATCGAAGTATTATCGTAACTTCTTACGGGTAAATTCTCCAATTTTATAAATAAATTATTAAAACTCTTTTCGAAATAATTAATTAATAACCTTTTTAATAAACTTTTAATATATTCGTCCTTAGTAATTATCTTAACTTTTTACTTAACTTTTTCTAGAATATCTTTTACTTTAATAAAATAATTTAGATAATACTTATAAACATAATCAGGAATACCGCGTTAAACCTACTTCGTAAAAATCCTTATTTAATCCTTAGTTATCCGAATTTGCTTTAAGTTCTGCAGCTTAAAGGTTTTTAAAATAAACTTAAACGTTTTATCCCATTAAGTCGTTCTATTAAGTACAGCTTTAACCCGGTTTTTCATAAAGGGGCTCTCGGTTTAGCAAAGTAATTCGGCGATCATCTCAAACTTTTTAAACTTATACTTCGTAAACAGTTTGTTAACCTTTTTAAGCTAATTGATAGCTTTAATTTCTAAAAAGCAAAAGTCCGGGAAAACCGATAAATCTGGGAGGATTATAAAAGATAAATTCTTATCTATAATATGTATAAGGAAACCGTATTTAAGTTAATAAATAAATCCAAAAGATATAACGTTCGGTATAAGGTATTTTCAATCTCGTAAATCACTTTAAAAACTTTTAAGTTAATAAAACCTTTCGTTTTTACGGTATATTAACAATAATTCCAAAAGGCATTTAAATAATTATATTCTTAGCTAATTTTAAAAATCGAATCGAACTACTACTACTTTAGGGTTTAACCTTACTAGGCTTACTTTTCTAAAGGTTCTCCGTTAATCGGTACTAGGTTATCGTATCTAAAGTAAAGCTTTAATTTTTCGTAAAGCTAGGGAAGTTCGATGCTAGCAATAATCCGTATTACATCTAGACCTAAGTAATAATTTCAGAAAGCTTCGATAAGCTTCTAGAAAATCTGCTAAAGCCTATCTTAAACTAATTAATGCTAGCAATCCTTAAATTACTTGGGTTCCAAGGTGCTACTCTAAAGAGAATATATTTAGGCAAAAGGTACATAACTATGCGCAATAATTATCTGAAGTACATTTTCCTTTGCTTTCGGACCTAAAAAATAAGCATTTTCCTTTTTTCATTAGCCGTTTAAATAACTTTATCCTAATTATAACTACGGCGCTGGTTATTCAACTGCACCTTTTGCAACTTATTAATCAATACTTCTATTACTAACCTAAACGTTAAAACACTTAAACATAACAAAAAAGGTAAATTCCAAATAATACCGCCTAATAATAAGCAAACAAAATACTGCCTAATTAACGCCAGGAAAGTCCAAAATATATCTTATAGCTGCTTTTTCCTAACTTTTACATTAACGTGCCACACCAGTGAGCGCAACACACTAATAAGCGCAACACTTTTTGACACCCGTCAACTGCACACTCAATCTACTCAACTACAATACCTCAAATCAACTCAAATTAATCGAATGCTTCTTTGCTAACTGTATCTACAGCTTCTCGGCGAGTGCACGCATTATATCAAGGCTCGTTGCGGACGTTATGTCGCTATTCCCCCCCTAACCTGCCCGTAACCGACTACCTTTTAAAGCGTTCAAGCTAATATTACCCCCAATTCGTATAACCCAAAGCCGACCGACTAAATAACCATTCTCGACCGAATTCTTAACCCAGATACGCGAGAATTTCTTGTGCGGCTTTTATACGTTAAAGATATACGTCGAGAAACGCGTTGTAGGACGTGTTAGAAGGAGCGCTAGGGTGGCGCGTTGCGGGTCGTTTCGCGGAGTGTGTAGTAGGGCGTGTCTAGCTTGATTTCGCATCAATTCGATATCTACGCAATTAAATGATTAAAACAAACGTTTCTTAGAAAGAGGAATACTTGTTATACAGTATGAACAAGTTCTTTTAGCCAGCAGAAAGGTCGTAGCAAAGAATTGCTGCTAATAGCTATTAAAGGTAATCGGTCGCGGGCAGGTTGAGAGAAAGAAATGGCAATATAACGTCCGCAACAAGTCTTGATATAATGCGTGCACTCGTCGAAAAGCTGTAGATACAGTTAGCAAAGAAGCATTCGATTAATTTGAGTTGATTTGAGGTATTGTAGTTGAGTAGATTGAGTGTGCAGTTGACGGGTGTCAAAAAGTGTTGCGCTTATTAGTGTGTTACGCTCACTGGTGTGGCACGTTATATTAAAGGACGTTGTTCCTTTTTCGATACTTTCCTTTTGTATGTAAAATAAGTAACTTTATAACCTTATTTCTTTTTTTGTTCGTATTCGCTATCCTGTCCATATCGTCAATCTTATCGTCGTTACACTTGTTTTAATCAATCCAAATCCTAATAGCCACGTCGCCAGCGACGTAATTTTGGCTTCTTCAGCCCTTATTAATCAAATCTCATATTTTATCTTGTTACGTAATCCTTTTATTACTACGTATAATATCCTAAATTGCGCAATTAGTTTAAAACTTAAGTAATTAATCCATGGTTTAAAACTGGTTACCGTACGCGCTCGTACTCCTTCGCCGTCGTCCAAATAAAGCTATTCTCGTAGTAAAGCCTTAATTTAACAACTTTCTTCTTAGTCGTAAAAAAAGTCGCGTTGTTATTATAATTGCGGTCGCTAATTACGTACCGTTCAAGTCTCCGTAACCGTATGCATAATCGTAATCGTAATCGTATCGTATCGTAATACTTTTAATCAAAACCTCGTTCCGTCCGTCCAACTTGGTAATCGGAAATCGAGGTCCGTCGGCAGCTAACAACAGCCAATATCCTTTCCTTAGCAGCCACTTAAATTAAGACGGAAAAACTTAGCTCCGATTAAAGCATCTTTGGAAGAGTTGTGCTATTTATACATTAGTTTTTTATATGGGAGCCATACATTACTTTTTTTACACCTGGCAACGCCCTGCCACCGTTCCAAACACCTCATAACATTTATTGTTTACCTGTAAATAATTTAACAGTGTAACAGTTTTGAAACATATTTAAAGATCTATATTAATTCCGATTAACAATAGATCATAATTTAAAAGGGCGTTTAATTTTGCGAATTTCCTTTAGTAAGATATATATAAATGAAATATAAGGTATAAGAAAGAGATATAACTGCAAAAAAGTAAAAGGGGTCCGCCTAGGAATGCTAAAAGGTTTAAGCCTACAGCACACCCATATAACGCTTTGCTAAATAACAATAAAAAGAACGATTAATATCTTAACACATACGCATCGGATCACGATAACTTTTATATAGTTTTTATCGCTTCGATTAAAGAAATTAATCTATTGAAAAATATTATTATGTTACGCCTAAGTTATTGGTAAAGATGTTTAAATGCTGGTATATAAAGTCAAACCGATTCTTATAACTTCTGTTACAACGTTATATGTAATTGCAAAATCACTGCAAAAATAACCCGTTTTATAGATAACCCTATAAGATTTAAGAAAATATAAATAACATTCGTTACTTCTCGTTAAACAGATTAACTGATCGTTTTCTATCGTTTAACTTTAATTGCAATTAATAAACGAGGCCGCTTCGAAGGCGGAATCCGAAACTCCGTACGTTACTTAGGGACTTCAGTTAAAGCTACTACGATATAATCACCCGTCCGTAAGGTTCCTGCCGTTAAAGCTAATAACTGATCGCTATATTTTTGCTGCGGGCAAATCGCCCTTTTCGGATCCTCCGTTTTCTCCCAGTAGAAACGCTTTCTTTGTTGTAATAAAACTAAATCACCATTTTACTTATTCGTACGGCCACCCGTAAGGCGTAACTCCTTAACCCGGGATCTTTGTATATTAGTAACGGCTTCGCTAAGCCTTACAAAAGGGCGGAACGCCGGGCGGCTCTTCGGTATAACTATATAAAGGTTAAGGATAGCTAATTCGGGGTCGATTTCAACGAAATTCTGACCCAAGTGCCAAAACTGATGGATATCCTTTTTGCATAAGCCTACGATATAAGGTTTTCCTTACGTAAGGCGGATATTTTCATATATCTCGTAATAATACGAAATCCTAAAATGCCGCCTAACGCCGGTTATCTCATATTTGGAAAGCGGTATCTTTTCGACCTACGGTTGCGTACGTATAAGGATAAAGTTTAAGGCATATTTATATTCGGCGTTAATCAGCTTTAAGCACTTATAAGAACACTACGTAGGTACATTACCGAGATACTTCCTGCCGATCCAATCTTTCCGTATCTTAAAGATATCTTTAGCTACCTTTATTTCGAAATTCTCCTATTAGGCGTCGAATAGCTGCTTAAGACTAATCTAAAGCTTCAAAAAGTCCGCCTTGCTATCAAATACGTAACTCTTTAACGCCTTATAACTGGACTCGGTTGGCGATGTAATTCTCATACCGAGGTTAAAGCTCTCAATCGTTTACGCATAAAACCATTTATCGCGGAAGAGGACGTATATAAATTCGAGGTATCGGATAACCGGATCTTGCGTATTACCGAACCTCTTTACGATGGTATTCCAAGCGTTAGCAAACTGATCTTCGTTTTCTGCGTAAACTATAAAGCTCTAAAAGATAAGGAACCCTTTCTTAGTTAAGGATATATTACCAAGGAATTATTCGTAAGGATACCAATCTCGGTTAAAGCGGTTGCACCGCCGAAGCAATAAACGCTTTATTAAATCAAAGGCGACGTGGTTCCGGTTAACAGAAAAGAATTTTTTATGTTGTAAAAAATTTCTATTATCCGAGGTTGATAATTTAATCCAATTCCGCCTTACGTTAGCGATTACGTTTTTATTCATATAAAAAATTCAAATCTGCAACTTAATGTTTTTAAAAGTTCTTCGTATAGCTTTTCGTGATTAATTATCAAAGTTAGTAACAACGACGTTAAGCTTAGCAGCTCCAATCTTTTAACAAAGACGTTCTATACAAGAAAACACCCATTTACAACTTTCGTAAGTTCCGTTACCGATTAAGGCGAAAGTACCGTTAAAAACAAAGCCCGAAATTATTTGGTCTATACAACTAAAGAAAAGCATCTTAAAGCGATTAGCTTTATATATATTATCTCTTTTAAGCACCTGTAAATATTTTTTTACATTTTTATACATTACGCTATAGCCTAGAAAAAGGCGATAAGCTTATTAATAGTAAGATCGTCGTTCTTCGAACGGACTTTAAAGTAATAAGCTTTAATATAAAGTCGCCTAATAAAACTCTAGATGGCGGTAAAGCCTTTACGGATACGCTTCCGAATCTTTAAACGTATATTATTGATATCCTTAAACGTTAGCCTTTCCCGGCCGCCGGTTGCTTTGCGAATAACATTACGCAACTCGCAGGAGCGCGATATATTATCATATATGGACGTTTCTACTTACTGATATAATTACACGCCCAACTAACGGTTTGCACTATATATTTCGGAACGTAACGATAACCCGTGGCTATATTAAAACGGCTAACTTTCATTATCTTTATACATACGGAAAAACTATTCCCAGTTACTCCTACGGTTGCGTATTATTATCGCTTTTTACGGGCACGTGTAACGAACCTGTTATATGACCACCTGGAAGTATAAGTAGTATCCGAAAGGGGTTCTTGATTTGTAGGTAACAATAGGGCGAAGAATGATTTAATAGTTTGTTCGTTAAAGAGATTTGCGGACTTTTCCTTCAATCGAAGAACGTTGCCTTTAATTGAAGATTTAGATTGATAGCTAAAGAGCGAATTTATCTGAATGCTATTTACATAGAAAATTATTGGTTTATATATATTCTTCCTATTTTATAGCTATGGTGGATATGTTTAGATGTGTTTTATATCTACTAAATCTAAGCATACATTCCTGTGGTGGTTATGGATGGATATGTTCCATATTTATTAAATCTAAGCATAACTAGGTATATAAGGTTTTTAGCCGAGATTTATCCGTAGCACCTAAGTCTTTTGGAGCTATTTCGATAATCTTTTTGGCATATCTTTCTTTATATTAGTTGGAAGTAACATTATTTTTGTCCTCTTAGGATCTTTGTCCTAAAGTTAAAATAGATAAGAGTATTTTTTTTTTTTATATGATACAACTTTTGCTTTATAATGTCGAATCGGACTGTTAAGCCAAAAGGGCGTTTTCGTTCAGATTAAAAATTATCTCGTAAAATCCGGGTTATCTGGCTTAAAGAATTCGGTAATAGGTATTATTTTCTTTTTCATATATTCGTTTCGAAACAACAAATTGTCGATTTGCCGCGGGGTTTTTTTTTTTTTTTTTTTTTTTTTTTTTTTTTTGAACAAAACTACTGTTAACGCCGTTAACGTCGAGACCGTAACGTAGCGATAATGGATTTTTTAAACCGAATAACTTCAAAGCAAAAACGTTTTTTAAACGAATAACGAAAGGCAAAAGATTAATTATTAATCTTTTAAGAACGGGCTAAACAAAAAGATAATTTGCGTTAACGTTAAAAAGAAGAAATGTAAGCGTCCGTTAGTCGGTTAAAGCGGTGAAGGCTTTAACAAAATCTTTTAAAACGTCGGGCGATAAAAATGTTAAAAAAAAGGTTTCGAATTGGATTAATTGGAGGAAAAAGAAAAAGTAGAAAATGAACGGCGACGAGCCGCTGCCGCGTAAGTACAGTTTGCTTTTCAAATTAACGCGATAGTAAAGGCGTTTACTTCCTTTAATTAGAACGTTAGGGGGTTAAATTTGGGTGTTAGGCCGTTATTACTTGCGATTTTAGTTGCGCTAAAGACGGTCGGTTAGGATTCTGGCGGTAAAACGTTTTAACTAAGTCTTTCACGTTCGTTAGGTATTTAAGGGGTTCCTAAATGTTTTTTCCGTATGGGTAATTTGTTTACTTAATTAGATACTGGATTTTGTTATTAATTAATTTAACGTTTAGGATTTCTTCGATTTCGTATTTCTTGTTATCTTTTTCGATTTCCAAATTTGTTTTTAACGGGGCGTTCTTAGGTGTTGGTTTAAGTAGAAAATTATAGAAAATAAGGTATATTTTCATAGTTTTGGATAATAATAGTCGATAGTTAGTTTTGGAAATAACTTCATCGATCTTAAACGGATTAAGCCTTTTGAAACCGAGTTTATTATTAGGTTTTTTTACTTTAATGTAAAAAATATTCGGAATCGCGTTTTGTTTTTGGCGAAGGAAGTAAATTTCTTTTTCGACGGAATTAGGTTTTTAAAATTTTTTATTATAATACTAGGTTATCCTTTATTAGAAAAAGCGTAATTTATTTTATAAGCGGACCTGTACCGTTTAGATTTTAATTACTACCGTTTCTGCTTGAGCAATTTTTGCGCTTAACTTTGGAGCTTCGTTTAATACCTATTTTTAGCGTCAAGTTTTTGCTTGGTAACCATATATCGCTGTATAAGGAGAAATACTTATGTTTTCGTTAACGAATATATTATAAGCTATTTGGGCCAATGGAAAAAGTTTAACCCAGTTATTCTGCTAGTAGTTAATATAATTTCTTAGGTATTACTTTAATATTTCATTTAAACGTTTTATTTATTTATTTATTTATAGGTCGTATACTGTAGAAAATTCGAGTTTAGCGTTTTTCTGTTTGAAAAAGCTGGTATTACATTTTAATGTAAAAAGTTTCTTTTTGTTTAAGATAATTTTTTCTAGTAGTTCATATTTGTCGAGGTAATATCAGATAAAGGCGTAAGCTAGTTATTTTGCCGTTACGTTTTTTTTAAAAGGTAGGAAGTCCTTATACTTGGTAAGTTTATTAACGATTACCCATATTTTATTATATGTAATTTTTATTGCGGGATTTTTTGATAATGGTAAACCGGTAATAAAATTTCAAGTAATAATATTTTAAGCTTTTTTTGGAATATTTATAGCCTCTAAAAGTTTATAGGGCTTATATCGGGCTGCTTTTACCGTATTGCAGATATTGCAATTTTTAATTACTTACTTAATAGTTCGTCGAAATTTTGGAAAGTTATATTTTTCCTATAACCGTTTACTGGTTATGAAGATGCTTTAATGTTTATGTAATAGATTTTCGTGGAATTTTTAAAGGAATTATTCTTATTATTTTTGAGGGATATAGATTTTGCCATGGTATAACAGCTGGTTTTTAGGTTATCAATTTAATTGTTGCATTTTCTTTTACTTTTCCTTATTATAAAAATTTCGGAATTTCGTTAAAAGTTTTGAAATAAGTTGTTTTAATATTTTATATAACCGTAAGGTGCCGTCTTTAGTTTGCTGTAACATTTGTATTCGACGTTTTGGAATTTTGGAGTTCTAATTTCCTTTACGACTTAAAATATCTGCTTAAATATTTACTTTCCTCTTAATATAGTAGATTTGGAAATTATATTTCGATGAAAACATTATCCAAGTTTTATGACGTTTATTTAACTTTTAGATGGTTATAAACCGGGTAAAGCTTTTGTAATTTAAGTAAATATCGAAAAGCTTTTTAATTCTGCCAAAAAAGGTTTCTATTTTTTAAAAGCGTTAATAATTACTAGAACTTTTTGTTATAAATCATATATCGGAGATTTCCGTTTTACAAGGCCTTAAAATAATAGGCTATTAGGTATTACTTCTTATATTTTTTTGTTGCTTGAGAACTGCGCCAAAGGTATAATTTAAAGCATTTATTTCTAAGCCTTTCCTTTTGTCGGCGTTAGGTAATCTTATTATTAATGTTCTTGTAGTTTCGTCTTTAAGTAGTTAAAAAGCTTCCTTAACTTCATTTTAAAAGTTTGAATTCTTTTCCGACATAGTCCTTAATAATAAGTTTCGTTAATAGTTTAATAATATTTCCATATCCCTTAATTACGTTACGTACGTAATCCGTAAATCCTAAGATTTGCCGCATATTTGTAACAGTTGCCTTATTAAAAATAGGCCAGTTTTTAACTACTTTTAATTTGGAATCCTGGATTTGAATTTGATCGATGGTAAGGGTGAATCCCAAATAGTTTAGCTTTTGTGTATGCTATATACTTTTGGCGGGGTTAATTCGGATGTTTATTTTATCCAAAGTTTTAAGAACTTAAAGAATATGCTGTTTATATTCTTTTTAGCGTTTCGGAATAAATAAGGATGTCGTCGAGGTATATAAAGATATATTTATTTAGAAATTTCCTCTGTATGGTTATAATTAGGCGTTGGAAATTGGCGGAAGCGTTAGTAAGTTTTAAATGTATTATTCGGTATTCGTAATATCCGTATATCGTTCGAAAAGCGGTTTTTTATTCTTTTCTTTTAATTATTCTGATACGATATTAACCGTTTAGAAGGTTTAACATAGTAAACTATTTGGCTTTACTTACGTTTTCCCTTAAAGTGCTTATTACGGTTAAAGGATATCCGTTTTTAATGGTAATATCGTTTAACTGTCGATAATCGACCACGCGTCAATAAACCGGATTTCCATTTTGGTCGATTTTCTGTTTGCCGTCCTTAATTTTGGGTACCATAAATACAGGGTATCCTACGGGGGATTCAGATGGCTAAATATAAACTTTTTTTAACTTTAACTGGATGCTTTTTTATAAGGCCTTTGCCTTTTCTGGATTTATGTAGTAAACTTTGTAAAGCTTAAGGTAATATCCTTTTTTAATAGGTATACGAAGGTTTTATTATCCGTATAAAGGCAGTTCGTAATTCTTTTTATTTTTAAAAAGTCGTTCGAATTGCTGATATTCTAGGGTTATTATACTAGCAGAGTCTAATACTTTGGCTCTTCGGATAATGTAGTAAACTTTTTGGGACCTTTTTTTAACAGGAGTTAATTCGTAGTTGTAAAAAAGCTGGCAAGTTTTCCAGTTAATTAACGGATTGCTACAATTAAATTATGGCATTCCCAAAATAATATCATAATTTGATATGTCGGCGATATCCAACGTCAGATATTTTTAATATCCTTGGATCTATATTAAAAGCTTTTCGGTTTCTTTAAGGATTCGTCCATTCTCGTACTTGGATAAACTTTTATTTACTGTACGTAACTTGTAAAATTTTAACTTATACCTTTAAGGAATGTAATATTTTTTAATTACCGCTGGCGAAATAAAGTTACCTTTTGCTTTAAAGTTTATTATAGCTTTAAAGGTTTGGGTTGGGTACTAAATAGCAATTTGGATTAGGTTTCGAAATCCTTTTTTTGCTTCGTATAAAATCTTGGCTTTTATAACTTCTCGGTATCTTAATTTCGAAAGCCTTTGCCGTTTTTTAACTTTGTAGTTCTGTTTGTTAGGAGGCGTCTTTATTCGCGGGCTTCCTTAACTACGTATTTGGTACACTTGTCGTCCATACAAGTATATCATTTTCGTTAGCCAATCTGGCATTTTACCTCAATAATTTTTACCTTTAACGTTTAAAAAGGCTTTCGATTCGAAGTTGAGATTTTTGCAGGGTTTGCTCCTATATTCAGAAATTCATGCATTGAGCATAGCATAGAGGTATAGCATAAGCAACCCTAAGCAATAACTTTTCGGCTTTAATCCGAATCGGGGTGCAAATAATAAGATCGGGAGTATTCGGATTATCGGGAGATTTCGGTATATCTGCAGTTGTTATCAAGCTTTATAAGGGTTTTTTCGTTCTAACCGGGCCAATAATTGTTATTTTTCTTTACTCGAAGGTAAATTGCACAATTGTTATCGTTGCAAGCCGAGAAACAAAAGAAACCGTTATAACGAACCTGTCACACAACCACCTGGAAGTGTGCTCAGTATCCGAAAGGGGTTCTTGATTTGCAGGTAATAATAGGGCGAAGAATGATTTAGTAGTCTGTTCGTTAAAGAGATTTGCGGATTCTTCCTTCAATCGAAAAACGTTGCCTTTGATTGAAGACTTAGATTGATAGCTAAGGAGCGAAACTAAGTAGGTGCTATTTACAAGGAAATATGGAAGTTTTATATGTCCTTTCCCTTCAGTATGACCTCCGTCTGGTCTCTGTAGTATCTCTGTAATGTCTCTGTGGTGTTTCTGTAGTGTCTCTATAGTGTCTCTGTGGGCTCCGCAGAGACCATTCTTGGCATCGAAGTTTACCCGACCCGAGGTCATTTCTCCTTTTGGTCTCCCGCAGGCAGACGGGAGATCTTAATCCGTAACAACCGTGCCCATTAACAAAATCCTATTTAGGGGCTTCGGTTTTAAGGTATACCGCCCGTTCTGGGAGTTTACTGGATTTACGGGTTTTCTGCCCATGGTTATTAATCTCGGGACGTATCTGGCCATATTCGTAATATATTTCGTACTTTTGCACATCCAAATAACATTCGCATCTTAGCTTTATGACTACCCTGGAGGCTAGTTATCCGGGATAATACTTGCAGGCTTTAGCTGTTTGATTCTGGCAAATCGGGTAACACTCGTACTTTAAGTTGCCGCTTGGTTCACAGTAAGTCGTCGCGATAGTATATTCCTGTTAGAAAAAGGTAAAATTAACTTCCTTTTTTCCTTTACTTTTATTATTTGTTTTTTATTCGGCTTTTCGGGCTTTTTTTAAGGAATCCCTTTTTTTTTAAAGGTCCTTTTAGTTAGAAAACGATATTCGTTTTTATAATAACCTTTTTTACTACAGTTAAAGCATTTAACATTCGATTTGTTCTTTTTAAACTTTCTTAAAGTAATATTTGTTTCCTTTTAAGTTTTGTCCTTATTTTACTTTTTTAGGATTTGCTGCTAAAGTTTCGATTTTTCCTTTTTCAGTTGGATTCTTTTTTTTCCAGGCATTTGTCGAAAGTACGTCTGTCGGCAATAATGGACTTGTTAATATAATTTTGGAAAGGCCTTATTTTAAGTACCTTATATAATTCTTCCTTAATTTATAATTTTAAGCTATCGTAATAAAAATAAAACAAGGCGCTTTCCGGTAGGTGGAAAATTACTGTAAAGTAATTGAATTCCGTCGTATACCTAGCCGTTGATTTTGTTTGCTTGAAACGGTGCAACTTCTTAACGGCATCCTGTTACTTATCTGGATTTCTACATAAAGTTTGCATTCGATTTTCCAAATATTCGTAATTACCAAAGATATAATTGGTAAGGTCGGAAAGTTGGTTAAGGTAATTCTCGAAGTAATTTTTTATAATTAGCTGGAACTATAAAAAAACTTTTCCTGCAAGTAACTGGAAAATGACCAATACCTTTTTATAATCCTCCTTTAAAGAGCTTTTATAAAACTTAACGTAAAGTTTGTCTGAAACTAAGAATCCTTTTATAATTATGGTACCGTCGTAAGGTTTTGGAAGGGTTAACTTATAATCTTTAACTTTAAGTATTCCATAATAAGCAGGAAGTAGAATAATATTTTCGCGGGATTAATCCGCGCTAAATAAAGGTATATCGAAGACCTTTGCTGTCGAGCAAGTTTAGCATTTTCCCTTTTTACCGCTTGGAGTTTAGTTATCAAAATGCGTAGCTTGTCGTTAATCGTAAGTTCTTTTTCCTTGCCTTTCGGGCTGTCGGATTCCTTTTCTTCCTCTTCCGTTTCGTTTTTCTGGACTTTAATGGTCTCTTTGGGAGTTGGAAAGGGTTGTTACTGAAAAGAAAAAGGTCCTCCTTAAGGCCGAGTAATAAAAGGGGCCATATTGCGAAATAGAAAAAAAACCTTTTAATAGGGGGAAGGATATTTTAACCCAAATATCAATCCTTTACTGGTTAGTGATAGCGATCGGATATGTTATTTATCTTCTAAACGCCGTTCTGTAATATCGTCTTTACTCGGATTAAGAGAGCTTATGCCCAACTGGGCCTTGAACTATTCGTCGGCTATTAATTAAGGAATTATCAAAATGTAACGAACCTGTTATACGACCATCTAGAAGTATGAGCAGTATCCGAAAAAGGTTCTTGATTTGCAGGTAACAATAGAGCGAAGAATAATTCAATAGTTTGTTCGTTAAAAGAATTTACGGACTTTTCCCTCAATCTAAAAACATCATCTTTAATTAAAGACTTAGATTAATAGCTAAAGAGCGAATCTATCTGGATGCTATCTACATAAGAAATTATTGGTTTATATATATCCTTTCAATTCTGTAGCTGTGGTAGATGTGTTTGGATGTGTTTCACATCCATTAAATCCAAGCACAACCAGGCACACAAGGTTTTTAGCCGAGATTTATCCGTTGCACCTAAGTTTTTTGGAGCCATCTCGACAATCCTCTTGGCACATCCTTTCTCCACATTAGTTGGACGTAACAGCACGCCGCGGCTTTTTTGCTTTTCGTACGGCGAAAGCCTGTTGATATGCTAAGGGGGCGACGGCACTAATTATAGCGAAAATTAACGCGTATAAGTAACCCATTACCGTTCTTACCCTTTTTGGGATTGGCTAAACTTCGCCTCAAAAAGCTAAAGCTCTAGGCTTTCGGGAATATCTTTAAAGCAGATTCCAGTTCATTTAATCGCTTAAAGGCTTCTGGGTAGCTATTAAGGGAGTTGGTAATTATTGTTGCCCTCGGCCGAAGCGGTAAATGGGCTTCCGGCTTACTATCAAACGAAAACTCGAAATCCTCAAACTCCGAAGACAGTTCTGAAACCGTAATAACTTTATTAGGTAGCATGGCGGCCGTAGTTGTTGTAATATTAAGAAGTATTGTTATAGAATTAATTTTATAGCCTCTTCGCAATAACAGTACAATTGTTGCAATAAAAGAAATTCGGGCAATTACGCGTTTTCAATCGGGTTCAAAAGCGCGCAAAACGGGCCGTCAGAGATCTGACGGGCCAGTGGCAGGTGTAAAAAAGTAATGTATGACTCCCATATAAAAAACTAATATATGAATAGCACAACTCCTTTAGAAACGGTATTACAATAGAATAGCCGAGTAAGGCGGTAATAAAGAGAAACGTAAACTATATTCTTGGTGTTAAACCTAACTCTAAAATAATAATAATAAGTGGACGATATTTCATAATCTTTACGGGGTTGCGCCCGGCGAAAAAAGCTCCTAGAAATATACATGTAGGGATAACTAATTAATTAAGTAAGCCATACCCCCCTAGCCCGGCCCCCTGCACCATTTCATTATATAAATAATTATTACGTTAATACTTTTAATAACGATCTAATGAATTGGGACGGGGAGACTTAGTTCAGATCAGAGCATCTTTGATGGGTAGGTTATAATAGAATAGCCGAGTGTAGCAGTAATGAAGGCAAACGAAAACACTGTATTTGGGGTCGATGTTGAACCTGACTTTAGAATAGACGTAAATGTGTATGTTGAGTAGCAGATGATCGATAACTGATGAACGATAACTGATGAACGTGTTTCGGGGTTGCGCCCAGCGGAAAGAGCTCCTAGAAATATACATGTGGAGCTGATTAACTGATCAGCCAAGCTATGCCCCTTGGCCCGGCATCCTGTACTATTTTGATCCTTTTTTCTCGAGATAAGATTGTCCTTAATCCATCTTGAGAAACAAATAAAAATATAACGCAATTAATTTCTAAGGTTATGGACTATATATGAACTATATTAATTAATTTGATTAACGCTTGCGCGGTTTGTCCTTTATTATTTTTAACTTAGGACTTCGTCCTCGACGTTTGGCTAAATCCTTTTTCTGCTTGGCTTTTTCCTGTTCCTTTTAAGTCTTGTCCTTTGGTTTTTCCGTACTGATCAAAAACTTGTATCTGGCCCAGCCTGGCCATCTTTATAGGAAGTATGGTTCAGGTTTTTGCCCGGCATCTTCGAATATATCTTTTACCTACTTGTACGGCGTAACATATTAACCTTGTACCATAGCTATTGCTCGCTAATTATTAACTTTCGGTTAGGGCTTGTACTTTATGTTAAATAGTAGTTTCGTAAGTGTTAAATTAGGACGTGTAGCTTTAGTTACCGATAGGCCAATTTAAATTGATAGGGGAGGGGGTATTAATATCGGAAATGGTTTTGCGAATGATTAACGAGATTAATCAAGACGTGGTTTTGGTTGACGTCGTTTACTATGGAATGGTCGGGCAGATTAATTAGAGTTTGGCTTATCATTATCTTTTTCAGCTAGTAGAAATGGGAAATTTCTAGGTTATTTTCCTACGTTTTTCTTAGGGTTTTTATCTTTTGGTCTTAGGTTTAAGAATGCTTTAATTATGTCGGTAATGCTGTTTTCCATTCGATATTTGCTAAATCTTGTTTTATCGGTTATGATTCTGTTGTCTTATTTTGTAAGGTCGCGGGCAATAACATAAAAGATATAAGCAATTTACAGGCCGCAAGTATAATATTTAGTTTGGGTAGGTATTTTAACGATTACCATACGGGTAAGCGGATTATCAAATCCTGATTTTTTCTACGTTTTACGGTATAGCTGGCGTAATAACTGCGTACGATTCTCGGTTGTATAGGTATTGAATATTAGCACCAGGCGTTTTGATCGGTCGAATAACATACCAATCCAGTACCTTATTGGACCTTTATCAGTCGGGATTTTGGTTTGAGCGACAAATTATACATATTTGGAGTTACCGGTACTAATTACCTCCTGGGTTTTATTAAGGATTGGTCTAAATTTGCTATGTGAAATTATTCGTCCAGCTTTTGGAATAACGGCGATAATTTTTGAAGGTACGTCCTGGGCGATTATCTGGATAAAAGCAGTAACATTTTGGAAGCGTAGGTAGGTTTTGTTTTGAACGATTATAAGAGTTTGCTATAGATATCCAGCTATTTCGTTACTTTACTGTTTTGTTAATTAGTATAGTGGTAGCTTAATATTTCTTTATAATTGTTAACCATTAATATTTCTTGGGTATATGGGAATAAGCCGATTAAAACGAATTTGAGGCGTAATTTGTTTTACGGGATAAGGGGTAAAATTATTGTTATGCATTTTTTAAAGGAATTGTACCATGTTATCTTTTTCCCATACAGGTATATTGGCCGATTATGCAAGCTTTCCAAAATCCGAGGTATTTAACTTTTTGAAGCTTTCGCTTTTATTTTGCATAGTACGTTTCTTAAACGACGACATGATAATTAGGAATATAGTGATCAATATGCTTAAGTATAGTATTGGGTAACTTTGGGGATAATAAATAAAGCTAGAGATGATATATGGTATATATATGTAGGTATATTGGTGTAGGTGTAAGTGCTTTACAAGCGTTAAGGTGTAATTGTTGTATAGGTGCAGGAATTCGCTAGAATCTGCTAATAACTTGTACGTCTAACTAATCAAGTGCATCTAGGGTTAATGCATCGAATTTTGCGGATAAAACGTATACGCCGAAGAAATCTCAGAAAATTTTATCCGAAGTTGTATAAGAAGGTGCCCTCGTCGTCGCTCTCTTTGATTAAGTATGTACATTCGTTTTCGCACTTACATTTCTTTTGCAACTTTTCTACAACATTATTCCAACTTTTCCCTTTAGACTTAACATATACCCAAACATATACATAATTATCTTTATTGTACCGATTAATACCATCATAAATTCTCGTTAGTTATTAGATTTATGCAGTCCCCAGAGTTTTCGCAGAAATGCAAACCTAGGCGATCTTATCCATGTTATAAGAGAATCGTTTATTAAGAAAAAGTTCGGTCCAGGTAACAAGCTTTTAAATCCTGGTACCAAAAAGCCTATCGATCCCAGGGTTAAGGCGAATATTAATATGCTGAACCGAATTTTTGATTATCGTCGCAGCATCTTGGCGGTGTTAAATTCGTCTATATTTTCCAAGCGATTAACCCGTCGTATCGATAAGCTCTTGCGTAATATTCGGGATTTAAAACTTTTATATAATCCTAATAACGTTCGCAAGTTATAGAACTTAACATATCGTTTAGTACTTATTCTTAACTTTACCTTTACCTTCCAGTACAGATTTCGCAGTATAGGTCTTAATTAGGATAGTTTGCTATTAAAGATACCGGTTATAGATAATCCATTATTTCCAAAATCTTGGCCGATATAACATGTACTTTTATTTATAAAGATAGTTAATATAGCTTTAAAGCCTAACCCAATCCTTGATATCGTTAAACAGATAATCGGTGGTTGATAATCAGTGTCAGCTATCCCTCTTCCTATTGATATATCGATACCCCGTAGCAGTTCTGTTGCCAGGTTTTCATTAACGGCTTCGACAATCCTAACATATCCGGCAAATCCTCGGGTTATTAATCGGGTCCCTGGGCCATATATTAATATCGGAACGTTACATTTTCGCCGCATTTATTTCGATAATAATTAAAACGTAACCAAATTTTAAAATAAGAATAATGTTATATATTACATTACTTTTAAGCATATCGAGGTAAATACTTAAGCTTTTTCGTAATATCGTTAATAAAACCCGCTGCTTAATATAAATGCGCGGGGTTATATTTATTAGCGTTATCGGTAATCCAGTTACTGGTCGGTACTTTCAATAACAAATCGTAGGTAAAAACCTTTAGTAGGCCGCCAATATCTAATCCAATATAATTAGGTACTTCCAGTTAGTGGAAAATTTGGTAGCTTATCTAATATACGTCGAAGTTTACCGGGCTAATTCTTTAAGTTGCTTTATTGCTGCTTTTGCTAAAGATCCCAGATACGTTACTAATCTATTTATTCAAGCATTCGGTATATTTAACCTAGTACCTTGCAAACTTTGCGAAAAACGACATGTAATATCGGAATATCCTAATTAATACGGAATATACTTATTTTTAAGTACTGATCGATTCCTAACTTTTTTAACGGAGCTTATAATAATTATATCGAATTTATCGAAAAGCATAATTATACCTTCCGGAACGAACGGTTTAAAGCATTTCGGGCCAGCTTTTTACGATTACTACGAATCAAAAAAAATATTCGTATAGAAACTTATCTTATTATTAAAACATTCGATAAAAATCAAGTTCGAAACAAAATAAAGAAATATATTATTAATTCCCGGGTCTAGACGAATATAACGAAACGTATTAATCATAAATAAAGCATAATAATTATCGTACAAGGTATCGGTAAACGGAACACGGTAAAAGAATTTAAGGGAATTTATAAAATCTTAAAAAGCTTCAAGGAATTTAAAGGAATTATTATACTTTAATTTTTCGCAATTAATCGCGTTAATTTCTTCCGTTCTCCTAATCGGATCGTTTTTATCGGATCCTTATTGTCTACAACCGTATAGCCTTTAAGTCGGCCACTTAATATCTTTATCTTAATATTCATTCTTATAGATTTTAAAGCTTTAAATTACCAATCTTCAAATAATTCGACATTTGCAATATCTAAGGTATCCGACATTATGTCGTCGGGCTAATCAGCAAATCGTTTCGTCCAATCGTTTTCTTATAAGTTAATCGGCTTTTAATACCTTTTCTTATTTTAACAAATTGCTTTAATTTATTAACAAGGAAAGTACTTTGTAATTTCGTTCCATTAATTTCTTTTAAACAGTAAGCACCTAAACCAATAATATTATTAATTAAATATAGGCCAATCCAACGGTACTTTAGGTTTATGTTTTTAAACATATTTCTATATCGTAACGTATTATACAATAATACCAAATCGTCTACTTTTAAAGGTTTATCTTTTATCTTGTTTTTATCTCTTTTATTCGCTAATCTAGCTGCTTTACGGCGCTGCTTAACGATTATTTTAATAATCTTGGCCACATTTTTAGCTTTCGTTTTTAAGAGCCGAATTTCTTACGTAATCAAAGCTTCTTTCGGCGTATCTAGTCTAGGTCCTAAATTATAATTCTCCATATCGGTAGAACTCTTTCGATCGGTAAAGGCGCTTTCTGTCCGTACAGCAGTTTATAAAGGCTAAGCCCATAGCTTTTCACAATGGTATTGTCGGCGAAGACCATCTTAGGCAAAAGCTTAACCTATCCTTTGCCAATCCCATTCGTCGCTTTTATTAGGGCTTTAGCGATCGGAACGTATTCTTTTTCAACCAGGCCTTGTCGTCAGGCTATATACGCAGTACTAACTTTCCTCTTAATCCTTAATACGTCGCAGGCTTTAATAACTTCGCCCTTATTTTCTAAGCTTCCGTTAATTTTGATCTTAATCGGAATAGCATGTCGATAAGAAACGTACTCGTCCAAAAACTTCTTAATTACTGCTAACGTAACTAATCGTAGGGCTTTAATTTCCAAATAATCGCATAATTCGTATTTAGCTTCGACGGTAGCTTTACAACCATCGTTATTAGGCATAAACTAAATATCGATTACCTAGATAACATTTATGTTAATCGGTTGCGAAAATTTATAGCTTTTTTCGAAACGTCGATCGGCTGCTTTTTGGCATTTAATAGACGTAAATATTATCTTCCGAATATAATTAAATATATTACGTTAATAATATAAAGCTGCTATATAATAATAAGTCGAATTTTGCAACTTAGAACTATAATGCTTATGATATTATTTAATTACTGCAAGTCGCTTTTGTTCGGTATTAAGCATTCGCCGGCTGCCGTACTTTTTGTTTGTTTTGCGCCAAAAAATACCGCCTTAAAAAAATAATTTAACGTTTCTGATTTAAAAGTATTTCTTTTCTTTTTTGGGGTATTATTAAGCCGATTAGGGAAATTTAGTATTGTTAAAAACTTAACGTACTTTTGCGATTTCTTAAACCAATTCCCGATAAAAGGTCCTTATCGCTGATCCGTATCAATAAATGCAAAAATTATGTTAATTAAAATAAATTGAAGCCGAATAACATGAAGTAAATTTTGAATAAAACTATTAACTTTTTCCTTTTATTAATCGTCTAACGCGTTAAAGGTTTTAAGTAACTTTCGGAATAAGTTATTGCTTATTACATTTCTTTTACCGGGGATATATTTCATTTCGAAATCGAACATTTTTATTTAAACGACCTAACGAATAATTACGGCATTAAATAAAAAAGTTAAGAAATTATTAATTTAAGCTACTAATATTTCAACGTTAATTTCTAATACGAATTGAACTCCATAAATGTAATTCCGGAATTTCCTTAGAATTTTAAAAACGGTTTTACATTTTAATTTGTCAGCGTCGTAATTTAACTTAATACCTTTCTAAATACTACTTTAAAAACGCGCGGGATATTTTATCTTATTAATTAATTAACCGAAAATACCTTTAAAGCTTTTTTTACTTGCATTTATCTTTATAATAATTTTTCCGGCATTAAGATTATAATTCAAAATAATTAAAGTCGGGATAATAATAATCGCTTTTTTAACGCTTTTTAATACTTAATCCTAATCGGGACCCTAAATAAAAAAAATTAATTCCTGCGGAACAAACGGGTAAAAGGTTTTATTTTAATGGCGAAATACGTAATAAATATTCGATAATAAACGATAATACCTAAAAAGGCTTTAACCTCCGAAACGTTTTCCTATAGCTAAATCTTTAAGATCTTTTCTACCTTAACTGTATCTGGTCGCCGCCTATTCGTTCCGCAAATAAATCCGACTATAACAGTTGTTTCTTAACACTATTAAAACTTTTTTATATTATATTAATAACTTTGCAGTTAAAAAGAGTTTTAACTATATTAGCGATATGCTTATAAACGAATCGCCTAATTCCTGGAAAAATTTCCTTATCGTTGTATCTTATCTTCGGGCATTTAACCCTAGCGTTATCGACGAATGGCCGGGTTATATCGGGCATCAGATTATCCAAAATCCTCTTAATTACGCGGCAAAAATAAGCTACAGAATTAATAAACCCTTAAGGTATAATAATATACCTTAAAAGTTTTAACGGTATCGCGAAAGTGGTAAAATCTTTGCTAGCTAGAACTAAAATAACCTAATCGTATCTTAAAAGAAAGTTTACTAAAGTAACTAAAAAAAAATATAACAAAATCCGCAGAAGATTCGTCGCAATTATTCGGCATAAAGGCATCTCTCAAAATAACAACATTTAATTTGATCTCAGAATTAATTAATCGAAACTTATTATCCTTTTTTTCAACTAAGAACTAAGTATTCTTATAAATAACATAAAATTATTCGAAAATACCTTGTTAGATACGTATTCGTAATACTTCGATCAGCTTATCCTTAATGCTCGCCGGCACTGTTATGCCCTTAGCTTATTATGCCTTATAAAAAAACGTTCGAATTTTATAATCTAGTACAACACTTAATTTAATTTTGCCATACTCCTTCCAATCCCAGGCTAAGGCAGCTTTTTTATAAAAAAGCATCTCCTTAAAAAAGGCTTTTTTTACGCTAGTAAACTTATTTCCCAACTAATTAAAAACTTCGTCGGCGCGTTCTTCAATAAGTCTGGTTCTTCGAGGCATAATAATAAATCTAAATAACAAAACAGCTAAAGGTATACCAGGCTTATCGGGCTTTTCGCTATCTTAATTAATAACTTGCTAAACTTTCTTAAATTCGTTAACCTTTTAATTCGTATTTCCAAAAGATATCAATCCATTAAAGAGTGCATCGTCGACAGGAACTACCTTTTTCCACTTAAGTTTATACATCGTATTAATTTAAACGGTCCGATTATTATTAATCTTCAGTTACTTTTCGTCCTATAGTATTCTATATAAAACATCCGCCAGTTTTTCGTTGTTAAACTGGCTTAAAATCTTATGCCCGGGGTTTAATTTATTATTAATAACTTCCTGTATAATTTTTACGTCCTAATTACGGAGATATTACTAACCGAAAAAATATAAAAACCTATAACTTACTTATTTATTCTTTCGCTTGTAAGCTTACTTTCGCCAGTAAAATAGCTTACTATTTTACCGGCTACTTTTTTTCAAGTTTTTCGTTAATACGGATACTACGCGTAACTCATTTTATAAGGACTAAAAGCATAATAATCTTTAACTAACCAAACTTTAAGGTTCTTTTTATTACGTCCGGATTTATATTAAACGTTATCTTCGATTTAGCCATAAAGCTAAATTCCAAAATTAATAATTACGTAACGTAATAATTATTAACGACAAACAAAAAGAATTTATTAATCGGCCAGCTAATTAAACGGAAACCTCGACTATATCTTCGAATAAAATCCTCTTTTAAAAATTAAAGCCTAAACACGATACGCAGATTTATCTTATAGCTAGTTCATATCGCTTAACGTACGACGCAATTATAACGCTCGATTCGGCTTTAATATCGATAACTTTATTAATTAAATCGTCGTTACCTCCGTAAGCTACTTTAATTACCAGTTTAAACAAAGGGATAATATACTTAACTGGATTATATTACTGGATCGATAAAATTTTGTCTTCCTTTTAGCTTTTTATTTTGTAACCGATATCTATAATAAAAATCCTAACGGGTTATTTTACTTCTGGAACTTTTAATCCTTGCATTTCGGCCTCGGTTATCTTAATTGTCTTTTTATTCTTGTAATTAAGTACCTTTAAAGTTTTAATAGTTATAAAATTCTTAAAAGCCTTACCGAAATTTAAGCAAATTTCGATTAATTCGGACCAAATAATTTTAAACTTCGTCTTAAAGTTCTTCCGGATTTTCTTTTTTTAGAATTTAATTATATATTTATTAATTAAATTTCTATAAAAAAAGATATTATTCGTTTAACTAATATCATTTCTTTAAAAGGTATTAGCATTTATTTAAAAAAGTATTATTTATTTAAACGCCGACTTCCATATTATAAAATAAAGGTCCTTCGTATATTAGTTTGTAGTTATTAATTTCGTACTTAATCTTATTTCTTTTTATGTTTTTTAATTTTCTTTTCTTTCTTTTAAAACGTTTTGCTATTATAACATTAATAAGCATAATTGTTTAATTAACGTCGCCAATTTTTAAGGGCTTTAATTTCTTCCGAATGCCGGGTACCTTTGCTTTCAACGAGGTCACTTTATAATTATTTACGTAACGGTATTTCTTTATAAAATGGCTTTCCGTCATAATTAACGAAAAAGGTTATATTAATTTCAGTTACGCTGTATTAATTAATATCGGGCTTCTGTCGATTTGGCTTTAAAAACGTAATATGCTTTTAAGTTTTAGCTAGATTATTAATATTTAGGTCGGGGCTGATTAATTAATTATTTATATTCCTAAAAATGTCGTCTGGCCGATTAAAATATCGCATTTTTCCCTTAAATCGGGTAAGGAATATTAGCGAATTATAAATCTATTTTAAAATCTTTTTCCAAATTGGGGTCTGCTATTTAATCGCTTGGTTTTTAAAAACTTAAGGAAACTAAATTATACTTAACGTTATTTTGTTTTCCGAGAATTTAAAGAAAATAATATATTTATCGTCGGCAAATAAAACTAATCCTGTAATTTCCATGTTAATAAACAAACGGCATTTTTACAAAATATATCTTAACTTTAACCAGAATTAATAAATACCTTAATCAAAATTACCAAAACGTTTACCTTAATCTTAATAACCTTTACGGTAACCTTTTCGATTTTGGTATCTATTTCGTTTACGGTAAAGGCTTAATTAAATATATCTATCCGGTTAAAAACTAACTGCATTAATCGACGGGTTAGCACTATGATTATATGTTTAAAGTACTTCTTATTTTGGCAGAACGTAATATTATAATATCCGGGTTACTTTTCGGTTTCGCATTTTTTTTAAAAAAACTTTTAAATTTTAAATTTATCGGGTTTATATAATCTTTAAGTCCTATATCATATTTGTAATTTTTAACATATAATTAATACGGTTAAATACTTTTAATTACTGTTAAAAGCTTTTTAATCGTTATTACTTAAGTTATTAAAGCGGGTAAAACCGATTTTTCTTTTTTAATTAATATCGAAACGGATACGTTTTTACTGTCGCTTACGTCTTTTATATTTAAAAAGTTTTACCTTATTTAACGCCTAATTTTTAATTAATATCGAAATATTATCGTAACTAGTTACATATAAATTTTCTGGCTATATAAACGAATTATTAAAAATTCTGTCGAAATAATTAACGAATAACTTTTTTAATAAGCTTTTAATATATTCGTCTTTAGTAACTATTTTACTTTTTTACTTATTTTCTTCCAGGATATTTTTTACCTTAATAACATACTTTAAAAAGTATTTATAAATATAATTAAAAATATTACGTTAAGCTAATTTCGTTAAAATCCTTAATCGACCTTTAACAGTCCGAATTTACTTTATGTCCTGCAGCTTAAAAATCTTAAAAATACTTTTAAACGTTTTGTCCTATTAAATTACGTTATTAAGTACAGCTTTAATCCGATTTTTTATAAAAAGGTTATTAATTTAATAAAGTAATTCGGCGATCTTTTTAAACTTTTTAAACTTGTATTACGTAAATAATCTATTAATTTTTTCAAGCTAATCGGTAACTTTAATTTTTAAAAAACGAAAGTCCGGAAAAGCCGATAAATCCGGAAAAAATATAAAAAATGAAAACTTATTTATAATGTTAATAAGGAAATTTTATTTAAATTGATTAGTAAGTTCAAAAGGAATAACGTCTGGTATAAAAATTTCCAATCTTATAAATAACTTTAAGTTATAAATTAATATAATTTCTCGTTTTTGTAACCTATTAATAACGATTTTAAAGTTTACTTAAATAATTATATCCTTAATTAGCTTTAAAAATCCAATCGGACTGCTAATACTTTAAAGTTTAATCTCGTTAAGCTTATTATTGTAAAGATTCTTTATTAATCAGTACTAAACGATCGTATTTAGAACAAAGTTTTAATATTTCGTAAAATTAAGGAAATTGTGTATTAATAATAATCCGTATTATAATTAAACCTAAATAATAATTTTTAAAACGTTTCGATAAGCCTTGTAAAAATTTTCTAAAATTTATTTTAAATTAATTAATATTATTAATTTTAAAATTACGTAAGTTTTAACATATTATTCTAAAGGGAATATATTTAGGTATAAAATAAATAATTATCCGTAATAATTATTTTAAATACATTTTCCCTTTTTTTCGAATTTAAAAAGCAAACAATTTTTTCGGTTTATTATCCGTCCGAATAACTTTATCTTAATTATTGATACGTCGCTGGTCATTTAATCGCACCTTTTCCAACTTATTAATTAATTTTTCCATTGCTAACATAAGTGCTATTATATTTAAGCTTAACAAAAAAAATAAATCCCAAATAATACAACTTAATAATAATTAAATAAGATATTACCCGATTAGCGCTAAAAAGGTTTAAAATATGTCCTATAACGGTTTTTTTTCTAATTCCTGCCTTATATTAAAAAACGTTATTCCTTTTTCGATATTTTCTTTTCGCATACAAAATAAGTAACTTCATAACTTTATTTCTTTTTTTTGCTCGTATTTATTATTTTATTTATATCGTTAATCTTATCGTCGTTATACTTGTTTTAATTAATCCAAATCCTAATAACTACGTCGCCAGCGTTACAATTTCAGCTTTTTTAGCCCTTATTAATTAAATCTTATATTTTGTTTTATTATGTAATTTTCCTATTAATATATATAATATCTTAAATTACGTAATCGGTTTAAATCTTAGGTAATTAATTTATGCTTTAAAGCTAGTTACCTGTACGCGTTCGTATTTTTTCGCCGTTTTCCGAATAAAGTTATTTTCGTAATAAGGCTTTAATTTAACAGCTTTTTCTTATTAATCGTACAAAAAGTTGCGTCTTTATTATGTTCGCGGTCGTTAATTACATGCCGCTTAAGTTATCGTAATCGTAGTTATTGTCGTAGTCGTATTCGAGTCCAGATGCTTTTAATCAAAACCTCGTCCCTTTCGTTTCTTCCGACTTGTTAATCGGAAATCGAGGTCCGTCGGCAGCTAACAAAAGCTAATATCCTCTCCATGGTAACCACTTGAATTGGCATAGGGAAATTCAGTTCCGATCAAAGCATTTTTAATGGGCGGGTTACAATAAAATAGCCGAATGTAACGATAATAAAGGCAAACGAAAACACTATATTTAGGGTCGGTATTAAACCTGACTCTAGAATAGACGTGAATATGTGTATTAAGTAGCAGATGATGGTTAACTAATGAACGATAACTGATAAACGTGTCTCGGGGTTGCGCCCGGCGGAAAGAGCTCCTAGAAATACACATGTGGAGCTGACTAACTGATCAGCCGAGCTCTGCCCCCTGGCCCAGCACCCTGCACCATTTCACTAATTAAACTTATTTATTAACGTAGCAACTATTTAATTGTACTTGTTTCGAATAAAATTATTAATTCTTCAGTTATCTTACCAGGACCTCTTTTTCCGGAATTGCCGGAAAAACATTAGGTTATATACAACACTTTCGCAATAGATTACGTTGTACAAACGTAACGTTTTCGTACTGTTAAAATTTCGAAATACCACATTAACCTTTTCGTATCTTTGAATCAGTCCGAAGTTATTACTTACGTATATCTCGTCGCCTTATATAATTAATTTAAAGTTTAAAACCTTGCTCACAAAATTAAAAATATATATTATAAACCTTAAATCCAAAATTAATAAATTTCTTCAACGGTAAAACGTAAGGCTTATCGTATTACGGTAATTAAAGATTAAAAAGTACGCTAAAATTCCATTTACTTCTTATAGAAATTAATGGTTTTTTAAGTAATTAGCTTTTTTATACATTTTAATAAACGTTTAATTTTTTTCTTTAAAAATTAATTAGAAGCAATACGACTTTGAACGTATACGACTACCTTATCGTTAAAGCGGAAACCTTTTAAAGCTTTGATAAGGAATAGATAAAAATATTAGGTTAAGATATAATAAACGCTTAAATAGGCTTTGTAACGAATACCTTTCGTATTTAATTTCTGTCGTTGCGGTTTGCTTATATTTCGGTCCGTTTAAGTACCTTTACGACCGTTACGTTTCGACTTACGTCCTTAAGCTTTTTTTTACGGTAAAGGGTCAGTATTTTTAATATCTTTTTAATTAGGATCGCCCTAATTAAAGGAACCAGTAAAAATTCTTTAAAAAGTCCGAAACGTTACCTTGATATTTCGCAATATAAATAGAGAATAACTTAATGCCTAATAATTCAAAAGATTAGCAGTTAATTTTTAATAATTAATCGTACCCTTGTCGATTTCGGCTTTTTTTACTATTTCGAAAGTAAATTTTTAAGTTTTCATAATTCGAACTAAAGCTACATATAAGTTATTAGCTTATATAATCGCTATTTTCGTTTTTGAAATGTTATAACGTTATTTTTTGGGTTATTATTTCCTGCTATTTTACGATTTACCTATTTAATTTCTTTGTGAATTTCGAGGCTTATTTTAGCCTTTCGCGGAATTTTCGTTAGGTATTATTTATAAGTTTGCTGTTATATACCTTGCCGGATTCGGCTAAAATAACGTACCATTTTCTTAAATTTTTTCTTGAAAAAACCTTTGTTTTTTAGATTACTGGAGATATCGACTTTAGGAGTTATTTCGTAAGGTTATTCATCTTTTTACAAAATTTCTCGCACTTCCGATCTTCGTAAATATACGTCGCGAAATTTTAATTCTAAGCTTATTAGCTTTCTGTGGTTTTTTTAAAGGTACTTATCAGATAATTCGTATAACTGATTTTTTCTAGAAAAAAAATTAACTGTTTACGTCGTTATCCAACGAAGTAATCTTTTCTAACAGAACATTATATTAGGTTTTATTAGTTCGACAGGTCATAGAGTATCCTGATCAGAGTTAATATATCGCCAAATACCAAGCGCGTACGTTCTGGATTAAAATTCGCTTTTAAAGCGATCCCAGTCCTTAGGTCCCTTAGAGATAACGAGAGACGTCGGCGATACGGTCGCTGTTATAGACAATGAAGTATATAGATAATTGCTATTAATGTATAGCCTATATCGTCTTAGCAACAGCTAATCAATTGATAATAATGCGAATTAATCGAATAAGACTTTTAATTGTCAGATATAGAGGACATTAGTTATATTGTATTGGATAACTAGCTCCAGGCGCTCTAGAACGCGCACTCCTCTTTTATAAAGTCTAGTCACAGAACCTATATGTTCTGATCAGAGAGAGCCTTTCCGTATATGGGGTGCTAGAGCCCCCCCTGCTAGCTGACAGCTGTAGCCCGAACCTGTCGCATCTTTATTACTACTTTCCGAACACGACGAATCGAAATTTTCTTAATTCTATCACGCTACGCCCTTAGAACAAAATATACGTACGCGGACATTAAATTTCTAGCATTAAAATAATAAACCTAATATAACATTTAAAAGCTTTATCGTAATTAAGTTCTTTACAAAAATTCAAACAAAAACTTCTAATTCGACTGCTCGAATTAATCGGTTAATCAACGCATTAAAAAAACGAATACGCGATAAGCCATTAACGTACGAAAGTTAGCAAAAATTTATTACTCTTATTAATCAAAACCCTGTCATAAACGATTACTATAATACGTTATATAGAAAGGTTATAGCTTTCGTAAAAAGGCCTGGATTCCGCCGCCCGCTAAAAAATCATTTACTCGGAATTAAAATAATCCATACTACCTTAAATAAAAAGTAAACACTCTATAAAAACACTAACTCCTAAGTAATACAAACCTTTAAACCAAATAATTATACACCTAAAAGAAGAAATAATCGTATAATACGACACGCAAAGCGAAACATTTTCGTCGTAACAAGAAACAGGACGTTTTTACGCATTCTTTCTTTATAATCCGAGCTATTATAATTAAGATCGTTTCCGAAATTAACGGCAGTTATCTACCTTATTTATTAGGCAAATTTCTATTATTCACAGATATATCGCAAAATAGAATCCATATATTAAAAAAGCTAGATTTGTTAAAAGTTATTACATGCTAAACAAAAATATAACCCAGTTATCAAAACAGCTAAAGGAACTACGTCGCTTTCTTTATAATAATAAAATTCTAATCAAGTCAAACTGGGCTTTACAGCCAGGTACAACAAAATAATATCGTATTTTAATACGATAACTTTAATATTTAAAACTATATTCGTAATATAACTGTTATAACCAAAGGACTTGGCATGTAGAAGAACGGTCGAAAAATGTGGAACATATCGCCGACGTAGGTCTCGAATTACGTAACTAGCTCAAACCAGCTTAATGTGTTTGATTGGATCAACAGAAACTTAACACCTAAAGCCGGTTAAGCTAAGACGATAGCTTAAATGTACTCATAAAGTTTAAAAATACGAGGCCACTATAATGGAATTTAAGCCGGCTTAAGCACGTTAAACTAAAAATAAAATATATACGTTCGTTATTTTCGATAGGTTAAATAACACCAGCTTATAATTACAACTTGGTTACTTAAAATATATCTGCTATTACCAAACGTAATTAGCGCTTTATTGTTCAAGATTCTACGATATTACTGCTAACATAAACCGTACAACTTAAGTTTAACAATTAAGTAAGCCGATAGCCGTTATATGTTACAAGTTTTTATTTAGTAATACCGTTAAAATTTAAGCAATATTTAAAATTATCAAAATATCGACTAATACTTAAGATACGACTGCTCAACTGCTACAAACGAAAATCCAGCAGCTTCAAACTACGGTCCAAGAACTAACTGCCCAAACCGGAATTATACTACATACAACTTCCAAGTTCAAAATTAAAATGCCTTAACTGTAGGATAGTAAAAGAAATATTTAGGGCTTCCTAACCTAAGCCCGAATATACCTACGGTTTTTAACACTTAAGGACGAAGCTGAAGAAATCCTTACAGTAGCAGCATCCTTTACTAAAGATACTTTGGATTGGTTCGAACCTATTATGCGCAACTACCCAAAAAAATACCGAAAACGATTAGGAAACGTCTATTAATAAAAATTTTCTAAATTACATCAATTTCGAATAAAAGCTTAAGGATAACTTCGACAACCTGAATACGGAACAGAAGGCTATATAGAACTTTTTATAGCTAATGTAAAAAGGACCGGCTTCCAAGTACGCAATCGAATGTAGAAACCTTATAGCTAAGGCAGGATAAGTAAATAAGAAAAAACGATACCCTGATCGACATCTTTTATAAAGGGCTAAAAGACGACGTTAAAAACGAAATCACCAAAATCGAACGACTTACTTTATCAGATAAATGCATAACTAAGGCCGTAAAAATCGACAAGCGATAATTTAAACGACGACAGAAACGACGTAAATAGTTCGCCCCACTGTCCAAGTTCTTAAGAGCTAACTAAGATCGGAAACGTACAACATCTTTTACCTTTTATAGAACTTAACCAGAATTTATAAAATTAAAGGCCATCCCATCAAAAAACAAGGGTTTAATTACCTGCTATAATTGCGAGAAACCTAGATATATCGCACGACGTTACGAGAGCCTCAAAAAGCAAGTATAATAAGTTCCTGTCCTTAAAAATCAACACAAAAAGGAAACTAAAAACAAAAAAGATTTTAATATAATCCGCGTTAAGCATAATTACAACTCTTTATCCGAAATACAACAAGGAATAAAAAAAGCGAAAAAGCTATTTTAAGCAACGACTAAAAAAGCTAAACCTATTAGATCTACTGTTATCCAGTAGCTACAAAAGTATAAGGAATAAAAAAGGCTAAATAAAAACAAACTGCTTTCCCGCATACAGCAAAAACGACAGCAAAAAAAGTACTAGTTAATACTTATCGCATACATAAGAAAGTACTAAGGATAAAACGAAAACTTATATCTAGGAAAGCTCGATCGGCGTAAAAGACTTTATGCTATCAATTACAAACAACTACAATGCAAAATATATAAAGATAAAAAGGAATATATTGCGCAACGGATTATACGTATATAATAACAAAGTTTCGACTTTAAAAATCGAACCGGAAAAGACTCTAAAAACTAAAAGTAATACCGACACTTAGGAAAAATAACAACGATAAAAGAAATCGATAAATTGGCAGTAACCCAAAACTGGCTGAAAGGGAAACATTGTCCCGTAGGGGAACTTTAACGTTACAACGAATAATGCGATCATTAAACGCAGAATAAATTAATCCAAAGGATAATAAAAGAATTCTGCTAGAAAATGATTACAATCTAATAGTTTTAGTTGGTTTTTACGAAAGACTCAACAGAACGACCAGCTATTGAAAAGGAAGATCGCTCCTTTTCGGATAAAAGCTGGAAAACCCCGGAGCCTAAGTACATTATTTAAGAAGCATTCCAAAATCAAGTGGAATATTTGACATTTACGTTACGGCGACAGGAACAGTAATTAAAATAAATCTAAGACGAAAACAAACAATTCGAAGGAAGAATCCGATAATTCGAAAACAACCTAAAAACCCCGAGCCACTTATAAAAGGGCTCCAAGCGAGCAGAAAGAATAAAGGTAAACAATAATACCTTAAAAGGGCTTTAAACGTAATAAAAACAGTACGAAAAAAATTAATTACGGTATAAGTACGAATTAAAAACAAGCGATACACCGCATTTGGAAACTGCAAAGTAATAAAAGGGAATTACATCGTTTTAAAAGTAGTAAATAAGGTATAATTATTAAAAAAAGATAAGGAAAATTTTTATAAGGTTAAGAATGCCGAAAGTCAGATATTTAATTACGATGATAAATAGGTCTGACGTGAAATTAATCATTTTAAAACCTTTGTTGAAAAAGAAACCCAAACTATTAATTTCGATGTTATGTTTACAAAGAATTACGACTTGATTTTAGGTTTCCTATAGTTGGAATAGTATAACCCGGCTACTAATTAAAAGATTTGCAAGATAAATTATAATTTATTTTCCAATAATAAGCAAGACGACGAAGATCTTAATATTCGATTAATAAGGTTAACGAATACAGGTATAAAAATACAATAAAAACCTTACTACTTAAAAACTAACGACATATTAAAAAGAATGGGCACAATCGAAAAATACGAGGCGTCATCGCCAATTTTAAAGTACGATTTAAGCAAATAAATAACGATCTAAAATGACCGCCCGATAGGTTACGGGAATAAATAGTTAAAATACTTTAACAGTATTACAAATACGACAAGTTATTTAGTAACGAACTTGACATTAAATTGTTAAAGCATAACGAATAAAACTATAAAATAGTTCTAAAAGATAGCAAATATACCGCTTTTTACCCGATATATAACATAAACTATGCGGAATTACATACATTCCGCGATTACTTTAAAAAAAGGTTTAGCAAAAAATAAATATGACGTTCCAAATTACCAGCCGGTTACCTTATGTTTTTCGTACCTAATAAAAGAGGGAAGCTTCGACTCGTAGTAGATTATCGACAATTAAACGATATTACGGTTAAAGACAAAATATCGTTACAATTAATTACTGAAATAAAAAACCGCTTATAGGGAGCAAAGTGATTTACAGGTATCGTTTTGCGAAATAGTTATAACATAATTCTGACTAAAGAAAAATACGAATAGGAAATAACCTTTAAAATAAAATATCGCTTATATGAATACATAGTTACCTGTATAAAATTAAACCACGTATTAATATTTTTTAGCGAATGATAAATTATACATTGCGAAAATACTGGGACATTTTCGTCGTATACTACCTTAACTACATTCTTATTTATTCGAAAACAAAAAAGAAATACGAAAAATATCTTTATTAGGTTTTATAGACGTTATTAGACGTTAAATATTTGGTTAATGCCGAAAAAAGCCAATTTTATAAGCAAAAAGTCGGATTCTTAAAACATATTATTACGCCAGAAAAGATTTACATAAACTCTAAAAAGATTTTGACAGTTTAGAACTAAATATAGTCTACTAATATTAATGAAATATAAGTATTTTTTGGATTCCCTAATTACTACCGACGATTTGTACGCAATTTCAGCGGGAAAGCAATGCCGTTAACGGAATTTACCCAAAGAATTAAACGATTCGAATAAACTTTAAAAAAAGAAATAGTTTTCCAATAAATTAAGGATTCTCCCTAAAGAAGACGTGACCGTATAGACAAAATTGGATAAAACGATAAATTGCTAGCTTAATTTCTAGGCTTTACTAAATTCATCCCTTTCGTTAGCGTTTCATTTTAAGGCGATTTCGGACTGCCTTGTTTCGCTTTTATCTACGTCGATTCTTGTCGAAATTCTGGACGGTTTTCGCAATCCGAAGTAGACGAGCAAACTATCGCTCGCAGTTTTCTATACATCGTTCCAAAATCTGAACTTCGGAGTTGTTAAGCCGCTTACTATTTTCTCCTTCCAGTTTCGCCAATAGTTCCGTTATAGTTGTCATATTTTTCGGCATAAACTTTGGCAAGGATCGATTACCGTCACTTTTTTAAATCAAATCGTATCCGAAAATTAAAAGCTGAAATCGATCTTTTTAGGAAAGATTTTTTGGATCGACACTAGTGTCGATAGTTTTAGTTCGTCTAATAATTTGGTAAGAATTGTGTACTGTTAATAAGACGGTTTTTATGAAAATCCTGCGGTTCCGGATTACCGGTATCGCATATTCGGACTTACGCGCTATGCTGTCTTGAGTAATTCGAGAAGCCGTGAAAACGATCGAGACTGGCGAGGGCTCGGAGAATGCCAGCTTTTTATGCGCAGTTAAGGTTTACCGTTAAGGTTTGCCTTTAAGGTTTGCCTTTAATGTTTATCCTTAAGGTTTACCGCGTAAAGCTTAACATCTTCTAAGTCATATTGTCTGCCTTTAAGGAACCTGCTGAACCGTGGAGCCAGCGGGCATAAGGTTTATCAGGGTCGAAGCTTATCGGCAACTACGCATTCGACTTCAGAGTGAGGCTTTATAGGACTGAGGTATTAATTTATCTTAATTGTGAAAACCATTAATCAGTCATCGTGTTCGAAGATACTGGCTATAGTATTTATCGTGCAAATTACATCGTGTAATGATTTTCTGTGCATTTGGTTTAGCTTGGAAAATATGGCTTGAACCTATCCGACCTCGCATACATTAAGGATACCTTTACTAATAAACCAGTACTAATTATGTACGACCCAAAGCGACCAGTTAAGCTAAAAACCAACGTTTCGATTTACGCTTTAAGAGTTATAGTTAAATATCGAAACGATTAAGAAAAATTTCACCTTATTGCTTTTTAGTCTTACAAGTTATATAAAGCTAAATTAAACTAGCCTATTAACGACAAAAAGTTCTTAGCGATTATTAACGCCTTTAAAGAATTAAAACATTACTTTAAGGGCAACATATACCAAATCAAAGTATATACGGATTACAAGAACATTATATACTTCTGTACAACACGAAAACTTATCGGAAGACAATTACGGTATACAGAAAACTTTTCTGAATTTGATTACGTTATTAGCCGTCGCAAGAAATCAGAAAATAACAAAGCAAACGCGCTTAACAAACGACCGAACTTAGAGAAAAATCCAAGGTTAAAGTAAAACAGATAATCTTCAATATCATACCTGAAAGATACCTATAACAACGACGGATTACCATAATAGGAATAATACCACCCGACATGCATCAACGTATACAACAATATAATACCAACCAACTAGTAAAGCAGCAAACAAAGAAAATATAAATATCCGAAAAATTACAAAAGGATTTAATATGAAAAATATACGAACACTTAATACAGAAATACCTAAAAGTTTATAAAACCTTAAAACGTTTATAAAAAACATATTATGTTCTTAAAATGGAAACTATAATGCAAAAAGTAATACAATAATATAATATTTATGCTAAAGTAAAGGCACGACGACATAAAACTTACAGAAAACAACAACTATTACTAATTGCTAAGCGATTATGAAATTTAATCATATTTAACTTTATTACCAAACTTCCTTGTTAAAAGATCCAGCTACGGGAATATATTACGAGAGTATCTTCGTAATCGTTAATCGATTTATGAAATTTTCTTATTTCCTACTTTATTACAAAAATACCGATACGGAGCAACTCGTATATATTTTACTTAGATAAATTTTCAGCACTTATAAACTTCCGACGGAAATTGTTTCGGATAAAGGCATTATCTTTATTTCGAAATTTTAGCAAAAACTAAAAGCTTAATTTGGATTAAATCATACATTATCCAGCGTATTCAAATCCCAAAGAGACGGATAAATAAATAGAACTAACTAAACGTTAAAGACGCATTTACGATGCTATATTAACTACGAATAAAACAACGAAGTTGAAAAGTTACCTGTTACGCCGCTAGCTTATAACATTGACTATTACGAAAATATAAAAACGACGCTAATAACTGCTAATTTGAAATTTTATACCAGAAGTTTACCGAAATTTATAAATTAAAACAGCTAGCGTTAAAGCAATTCTTAGCTTAAAACAAGTAAAACAGTTATATACAAGAATAAAAACGGAATTCAAATTCGTACGCGACTAAATAAACAAATATTATAACCAAAAATATTAAAAAAGCCAACCTTTTCAGAAGGAAAGACAGTTTACCTAATTAGCAAAAATATTCAAACCAAGCGAGCAAATAAAAAAATCGATTTCAAATATATCGGCCCATATAAAATCGCTAAGAAAGTTTTAAAAAATAATTATAAATTAAAGCTGCCGTCGAAGATCAAGCTTTATCCAGTTTTTTATATTTCTTTTTTATTAAAGTCAACAGCGGACACGATTAAAGTTAATACGGAACAAAATGAAAAATTCTTGGAGGATATACCGGTATATAAAGCGGAAAAAATTTTAGATACGCAAAAAAAAAAAAAAAAAAAAAAAAAAACAACAATTTAAATTTTATTTAAAAAAAAAAAAAAAAAAAAAAAAGACCTACGCAGTAGTTGGTTAAATGGAAAAATTACCTAGACTTTAAAAATACCTAGAAACCCGCGAAAAATCTTACGAACGCATAACGTCTTTTAAAGAATTTTTATTAGCAACGCGGAAACTGCCAAGAGTGAAAGTATTCCAATTTATGTCACTAAGGGATGGCCAATTAGCAAATATAATAGTTTGCGCTAACGCAACCTCGGTTTCCAGCTATTGTTGCTTTCGTTTTAAAAGTCGAAGTTTTTTATTACTTCCGTACTTTATATTCCTTTGCGTAAAATTTCGATTCCACGTTTTCGTAGTAGCTTTTTCTGGTTTCGCAAACAAACTAAACAACTAAACAGTTCGTTAAGGCGCTATTATAATTATTGTTATAATTTATTAAAACGCAAGTAAACTAAAAGCAGTTCCTATTCGACAAAACGCTTTTAAAGCTCCAGACGATTCTTTTTATTTTCTAACCTTTTGTATTCCTCTTCGGAAAATCTAAAAAAGTCGCAAAGATTAACGTGCTCGCTATAACGCGCGTACTTTTTAGAACTAAAATAAGCTTTATAAGTTTGGTTTTCAAACTTGTAACGGAAACAAGAAATGTTCGACGACAGTCAAAACCAAAACGGTGTATTCTATTCGATCAATGTAAAGCGCTATTACGTTTCCGAAATTTCTGTTGTTCGATACGACCTAACATAACGGTTAAATAACGAAAAATAATATATAAGAGGAGAAGTTACTTACCAAACAAGTACGATGAACAATTACTTTTTAAGGGTAAAAAATTTAAAAAAAGAGAAATCGTATTATAACCAAAGTACTTAGCATATAAAAGGACGACCAGAAAATCTAAAATACATCTTCGACATAAGTTTCGAGTTACGTAACTAACTTAAACCAGTTTAATATATTTGATTAAGTTAACAAAAGCTTGATACCTTAAATCGGTTAAGCCAGGACGATAGCTTAAAGGTACTTATAAAGCTTAAAAGTATTAGGCTACTATAATCGAATTTGAGCCGGCTTAAGCCCGTTAAGCTAAAAGTAAAATATATACGTTCGTTATTTTCTACAGTTTAGATAGTACCAGCTTGCAATTACAATTTAGTTACCCAGATTTACATTTGCTATTACCAGACGTAACTATTCCTTTATTGCTTAGAATCCCACGATACTACTGCTAACATAAATCGTACGACTTAGGTTTAATAGTTGGTTAAGCCCATAACCGTCACAATAACGCTTTGATACGATTCCGTTATACGTAACCTTATTACCGCTCTTATTCGTTGTTATAACTGTAGCCTTAAAAACAAACTAAAGCAATTTATATTCCGTCCTAATTAATATTAGAAAATAAAATAATTTTACGAAACTCTATGACAAGATCTAATTCCATCTAAGACTTGCTATTATTTCGTAATTAATACTATCTGGACTTTATTTCTTATTTTTATTAATACGCTATACAAACGAAATAATTAAAAAGATTTAAACTTTCCCAAATTAAAACGTATACCGTGTAATAAATACCGTTCGATTTCGTTAAATATAATTAAGAAAAATTAAGGCACGATCGACGGCATCTATAACGTTATCGAAAGACTTTCTAAAATGTATGCGGTTTTAAAAAAGGAATCCTATCGGTTTTCGAAACGCCTTTATCTTATCCATAAAAATCGAAAAGCAACCAGTTATATACGAAAAATGCAAACCAATTAAGCCGAAATAGCCAATCTATATAATAAAAAACGGTAAGTCCTTTCCGTTTCCGCTTTATTCCATATACAAAAAAAATATCTTACTTATACTTATACGTACTTATTAACTTGACAATATCAGCAGGGCGTATATAACGCATATAACAGTAAAAGCGGAGCGTTAATTTAAATAAAATGACGCAATTATATCGAAATTGCCGATATTTTACTTACTTAAACCCTTTATCCTTTATATATATATATACAAGAGAGATAAGCTTTTCTAGCCCAAAAAGAAGGGGTTGGTAAAATAATGCAGCTAACAGTAGCTGGAAGGGGTCGTCGTAAGAGGCTTAAGACCAAGGAACGGAAGTGTGGCGTCTGCGGCAAGCCTGGACATAATGCGCGTACTTGTGTAAAAGTTGTAGATACGTCTAGCGAAGAAGAATCTAATTGATTTTAATCAATGCGATGTGTTATTGTTGAGTTATTTGAATTTGTTGTTGCGGAGTGCCAAAAAGTGTCCGGAATGGTGGTGTGTTCGGAATGGTGGTGTGAGACCTTAACGATTACGAAAATGCTGTTATAATATATTTCTATAGCTGGATTTTTTGATAAAAAAAGCTTAGTAATAAAGTTAAATGTAATCGAATCTTATGGTTACTTAACGACTGGTAAAGATTGTAATTTTCCGTAGGGCTTATATTGTCGTGCTTTTGCTTTAGCGCAAATACCGCATTATCGTATTACTTTTTGTACTATAATTTTTATTTTAGGAAAGTAGTATGTTTGTTGTAAGCGTTTTAGAGATTTGTGGATTTCTAGGTATTTATGTACCGGATGTTCGTGTAAGTTTTGTATTAGGTCCTTTTATACGTTTTCGGGCATTTGCATTTTGTTTGTTTAGTGCTTTGCTGGTTGATTAATATTGTATTGTTGGATGCGTTAATATATATCAGGTAATATTGTTCGTATTGCGGTAATTTGTCGTTGTTTTAGGTATTCTTCGGGTATAATATCGAAGAATATTTGCTGTATTTTAACTTTAGATTCTTTTCGGTTAGGTCGTTTGTTATGCGCGTTTGTTTTGTTATTTTTTAATATTTCCGATAGATAATGACGTAATTAAATTTAGAAATGCTTTGTCCGTAGCGTAACTGTTTTTCGATAAGTTTTCCTATCGTAAAGAAGTGTGTAATGTTTTTGTGATCCGTATATACCTTGATTTGGTGCATGTTTCCTTTAAGGTAATGTTTGAATTTTTTGAAAGCGTTGACGATAGTTAAGAGTTCCTTATCGTAGATGGAGTAATTTAATTCTACTTTATATAACTTATAAGAATAGAACGCAGTCGAGTAAAGTTTTCCTTAATCGTTTCGATATTTAACTATAGCTTTTAAGGCGTAATTCGAAGTATCGGTTTTTAGCTTAATTTATTGCTTTGGGTCGTATATAATTAGTATTAATCTATTAGTAAGGGCGTTTTTGATTTACTGGAAAGCTGTTTATTTAAATAGTTTGTTCTTTTTAGTAAGTTCCGTTAACGGCATAGTTATTTTGTTAAAATTGCGTATAAATCGTTGGTAATAATTGGCGAATTTAAGGAATGCTTGTTTTTTTTGACATTAGTAGGTTATTTTTAGTTTTTAACTGCTGATAAATTTTTTGGGTTTATGCGAATTTGTTTTGGCATTACAATATATTTTAGAAATTCGACTTTTTCCGTATAAAAATGGCTTTTTTCGGTATTAACCAAACATTTAACGTCTTATAATGACTGTAGGACTTGATAAACGTGTTTTTCGTACTTTCTTCTTGTTTCCGAGTTAATAAGAATGTTGTCGAGGCAACAAAAAACAAAAATATTTAAGTATTTTTTTAATATATGGTTTATTATCCGTTAAAAAGTTGTTAGTGCGTTAGTTAGTTTTATAGGAGTAATTAGGTATTCATACAAGTTATATTTCGTCCTGAAGGTTGTTTTTTATTCGTGTTTTTCCTTGATTCGAATTATATTATAACTATTTCGAAGATCGATAACTGTTAACCATTTTGTTCCGTGCAGGCGGTTTTTTATTTTAGTAATTAGTGGTAACGGTATTTTGTTTTTAACAGTAATGTTATTAAATTGTCGATAATCTACTAGTAGTCGAAGTTTTCCCTTTTTTTTGGGTACGAAGAATATAGGGTATCCAGTTAATGATTTGAAACGTTATATTTGTTCTTTGCGAAGCTTATTTTTAAGGTAATCGCGAAATGTATGTAGATTTATATCATTTAAGTTATATATCGGATAAAAGGGAGTATTTTTGCTATTTTTAAAAATTATTTCGTGGTTTTATTTGTTGTGCTTTAGCAATTTGCTATTAAGTTTTTTATTAGATAACTTGTCGTATTTATGGAACTGTGGAAATATTTTTAGTTATCTATTTTGGTAGCTTTTCGAGCGGTTGTTTTAGATCGTTATTTATTTGCCTAAATTTCGTTTTGAGGTTGGCGATAATGCGTCGTATTTTTAGTTGTGCTCTTTTTCTTTTTAATATATCGTATTGCTTTAGGTAGTAAGGTTTCTGCCTTTTTTTATGCCTGCATTCGTTTACTTTATTGATCGAATGTTACAATTTTTCGTTGTTTGGATTATCGTTAAAAAATAAATTATAATTTCTTTTACAAGTTTTCCAGTTAATAACCGGGTTATATTATTCCAACTATGGTAAACTTAGGATTAAATCGAAATCTTTTCTGGCGATAACGTCGAAACTAATGAATTATTATTTTTTTTCGATAAAGGTTTTAAAGTAGTTAATTTCGTATCGGACCTATTTATCGTTATAACTAAATATTTGACCTTCGGCATTTTCGATTTCGTAAGGGTAATCTTTATCCTTTTATAGTAACTCTAATTCGTTAATTACTTTTAAGGTAATGTAATTGCCTTTTGTTACGCCGCAGTTCATAAATACGGTATATCGCTTATTTCTAATTAGTACTTCGACCGTAATTGTTTTTATTTTTTGTGCTGTTTTTATTACCTTTAAAGCTTTTTTAAGGTATTACTATTTACCTTTATATTTGCCAGCCTGGGGCCCTATTACAGATGGCTTAGACCTTTTGAGCTATTCTTAAATTGTTAAATTCCTTTTCTAAATCTTTTATTTTCGTCTTAGATTTATTTCAACTGCTGTTTTTGTTGGCGTAACATTGTTGCTAAGTAATCTATTTGGTTTTGGAACGCTTTTTGGTGATATATTTTGGCATTATAGTTTTCCAGCCTTTATTCGAAAAAAAGCGAATCTTTTTTTATATAACTAATCGCTTTTCTGGGTTTTCTGTAAAGGCTAGCTAAATCTGTAAATCGGTAATCATTTTCTGGTAACGCTTTTCTACTATGCTTTAGATTAATCTTTTTTGCGTTTAATGATCGTATTATTCGTAATAGCACTAGAGTTTATATATAAGGCAATGTTTTCCTTTTAGCCAACTTTTAATGGCTGCTAATTCGTCGATCTCTTTTATCGTTACCATTTCGCATATATGGCGGTACCACTTCTGGTCCTTAGGATCGCTCCTAGTTCGATTCTTAAATCGAAGCCTTATCACCATATATGCGTAATCCGTCGCGCGATATATTTTTTCTTATCTTCGTATATTTCGTACTGCGGTCGTCGGCAGTTAACTGCATGAAGCTTTCCGTGTCGATCGGGTTTTCCTAGGTATAGGTTTTCGTTTTATCCTTAATACTCCTTCAGCTATGCGTTAAGCATTAATTAGTTGTTTTTTTACTGTCGCTTTTTTCATCCGCGGAAAAGTAGCTTATCGTCGCTTAAATTTTTTTTATCTTTTGTGCTCCTGTAACTATTAAGTAACAATAAATCCATTAGACCTAGCTTTTTTGGCCCTTCGGGTCTTTACCTAGGCTAGCTTCTTAGCTTTTCTTATTTCCTGTAGCACTTTAGGTAAAGGGTTATCGTTATCTTTGGCGCGGATCATGTTAATCGTTTTTCTGTCGCCAGGTTTCTTTTTATATTACTTTTCAGGAATTAAAGCCCAATATACGTTTTGTGGGGGGCTTTTGTATTTTCGCGTAATATATCCAGGCTTACCGCAATTACAGCAATTAACGGACTTCTTATTTTTCGATTGGATAGCCCTTAATTTTATAGGACCTAGTTAAGTTTTATAAAAGTTGGAAAGCGTAAGGCGTTTTCGACTTTGGTTGGCTTTTTGGAATTTAGACCGTAGAGCGAACTATTTACGTTGTTCTTGTCGTCGTTCAAACTGTCGATTTTTACAGCCTTAGCAATATATTTTTCGAATGCGTTAAGCCGTTCGATTTTAATAATTTCGTTCTTAATATCGTTTTTTAACCTTTTGTAAAAGACGTCGATTAGATTATCGTTTTCGTTATTTACTTATTTTGCTTTAGATATAAGGTTTTTAAACTCGACAGCATATTTAAAAGCTGGTATTTTTATTTAAGTTATAGAAGGTTTTGCGCGGCTTTTCGTTTTACGTCCGGTTTTATTGAAATTATCTTTAAACTTTCGTTCGAAATTGGCGTAATTTTTAAAAAGCTTTTTAATGGCCGTTTCTTAAATATTTTCCATATTTTCCAGGTAATTTCACAGCGTAGATTAGAACTAAATTACAGCATTTTCCTTAAGCAATCCTATAATGATAAGCATTTTATTAATTTCGTTTTCGATTATTTTTAATCGTAAGTATGTTTTGGCTTAGGTTAAAAAGCTTTAGACGTTTCCGGTATTATCGTAAGGTTCGGGTTTTTTAACTTTAGGTCTTGGAGTAAATGCCGGTGCCGGGTTAGCTAAGGCGGTAACCTAAGCAGCAACCTACTAAATACGGGCCTTAAGTTGTCGGATGCGTTTTTGTAACTGCTGGGTAAGGATAGGAACGGTAATTTCAGTACCAATCGATATTCTAATAATGTTAAATATTGTTTAAAGTTTGACAGTATTATTCAATACAAGCTTATAACGTATAAGAATTATAAGTTGAACTAATTATTGAACTTAAATCGTACGGTTTATGTTAATATTAGTATCGTAGGAATTTAAGCAATAAAGCGATAATTACGTTTGGTAATAATAAATATAAATCTAGGTAACGTCTCACACAGGTGAGCGGGACACACAAATAAACGGGACACTTTTTGGCACTCTGCAACAACAAATTCAAATAACTCAACAACAACATATCGCATTGATTCAAATTAATCGGATTCTTTTTCGCTAGACGTATTTACAACTTCTATACAAGTATGCGCATTATTTCCAGGCTTGCCGTAGACGCCATACTTCCGTTCCTTGGTTTTAACCCTTTTACGACGATCTCCTCCAGCTGCTGTTAGCTGCATTTTTTTACTACCCCTTTCTTTTTATGCCAGAAAAACTTGTCCCTTTTATATAGTAAATGTTCCTTTTTTTTTAAAAACCTTTGTTTTTGCTTTTGCGACGTTTACTTAAAATATGGTTCGTTTTACGCAATTGAGTAGCTTCTGTCTGAAAAAGAACATTTTCGTACAGAATTAATAAGTAACTTTTGGTTAAAAGATAAACCGATTTAGCTATTTTAGTTAACGAGCTACCTTATTAATTTTTAATCTTTTTTTACAAATAACGTAATTACCGCGGTACTTCCTTAATACTTTTAGGTGTTTTCGCAGGCGGAGAACCAATAAAACCGGTAAAGGTTAACGGGGAGACGGTCGGCGTAGGCACAACTAAAGGAACCTTTAATTCGGAAAAAACGTTATTAGAATCGAATGGAATAAGACCAACTTTGGCGAATCCAGATTTGATGTTATCGGACGTTATGGCAGCTTGGAACGCGTCGTAAAAGCCGGCGAAAAAATCTTCTTTGATAATATAAGTATAATGGCGTCGCATTAGGTTTTCGATATAGCGCGAATAAACGCGTTTCAAAACAGAAAAACAAGATATATTAAAAGGTTAAAGCCGATACGAAGAATACGCGGGTATATAAAGCCTGATAATGTTATTATTGGCGCAGTACTTTTCGAATTCTATCTAATGGTGGCTTTTATAGCCGTCGAGGATAAAGAAACCTTTCGAACCTTTCGTACGCGTCCGAGTATATTTGTTAAAATGCTGGATTTATTCGAGACTTAATTTATTTATTATCCAGCTATTATTATTTAATGCGATCTTTTAATCGGCTGCTAACAGTAAGTTGTTACGGTACCAAGACCCAAGATAATATTTCCCCGCTATAATAATAAATGGCGGTAGAGCTTAACCCTGGAAATTAATAGCTTGGATAACTGTAACTTATTTCTTATTCCCTTATTGCGTTTGTTTAAGTTTTTTACGTTTTTCGGTAACGTCCTACACAAGCTCGCGACTGACACAAGCTCGCGACTCGTTTTTGTTAGCATCCCAACCATTCAACTTCAATTACGTATTTCTCAACAACAACAACATGGAATAGCTTACAAAAGAAGGGAAAATGAACTTAGCCGTTTAGGCTAAGAAACGAAACCCGAAACTTAGTTATGCGAAGCTTAATTCTATATACGAAGTTGCTGAAGCAACATTAAAAGCCCGATACTACGGTAAACGCGCCCGAGCCGATATCATCCCCAGCTTGCGAAAATTGACGCCGACCGAAAAAATATCTATTGTCGACCGAATCCTCGACCTAGATACGCGAGCGTTTCCTATCCGGCTTCAGCACGTTAAAGATATAGCCAACATACTGCTTATTCAGCGCGTTGCAGAATGCGTTGGAATTAACTGGGCGTCGAACTTTGTTAAACGGCAAAAAAAATACCAGACGCGTTTAAATCGGAAAATGGATTATTAACGGGTCCTATGCGAAAATCCAGAAACATTTCGAAAATGGTTCGAACTTGTTCGGGTTATAATCACGAAATACGGCATTACAAAAAAGGATATTTACAACTTCGACGAAACTGAATTTTTAATAAGGCTTTTTATAGCAACGGACATAGTAATTACCAATGCCGAAAAACGTAAAAAACCTAAACAAGCGTAATAAAAAAATAAAAAATAGGTTACAGTTATCCAGGTTATTAATTCTCAAAATTAATTTATGCTACTATTTATTATTATAACGGGGAAAAATTATTTTAGCTTCTAATACCGTAACAATCTATTGCTAGCAGCCGATTAAAAGATCGTATTAAGTAATAATAACTAAATAACAAATAAATTAAATCTCGAATGGATCCAGCATTTTAACAAACATACTCGGACGCGTACGAAAAGTTTTAAACGTTTCCTTATCCTCGACGGCCATAAAACTTACCATTTAATAAAATTCGAAAAATATTGCGTTAACAACAACATTATTACGCTTTGTATAGCCGCGCATTTTTAGTATCGGTTTTAACCTTTTAATATATCTTGTTTTTTTATTTTGAAACGCGTTTATTTGCGGTATATCGAAAATCTAATACGACGCCATTATATTTACATTACCAAAGAAAACTTCCTCGCCGGCTTTTACGACGCGTTCCAACCTGCCATAACGTCCGATAACATCAAATCTAAATTTGCAAAAGCTGGGCTTATTCCATTCGACCCTAATAACGTTCTTTCCGAATTGGAGGTTTCTCTAATTATGTCTACGCCGACCGTCTTTCCCGTTAACCTCCGCCGGTTCCATTCGTTCCCCGCCCGCAAAAATCTTTAAAAATATCATAAAAGTAACGGGGTAATTACGTTATTTGCAGAAAAGGATTAAAGATTAACAGGATGGCTCGTTAATTAAAATAATTAAATCGATTTATTTTTTAACTAAAAGTTACTTATTAATTTTGTATGAAAATATTTTTCTTCGGAAAAAAGCTACTTAATTACGCAAAACGAATTACATTTTATGCAAACATCGTAAAATCAAAAACAAACGTTTTTAAAAAAGAAAAACATTTATTATATAAAAGGGATAAGCTTTTCTGGCTTAAAAAGAAAGGGGTAATGAAAAAATGCAGTTAATAGCAGCTGAAAGGGGTCGTCGTAAAAGGATTAAAAACTAAGGAACGGAAATATGGCATTTACAGCAAGCCTGGACATAATGCGCGTACTTGTGTAGAAGTTGTAGATACGTCTAGCGAAGAAGAATCCGATTGATGTAAATCAATGCGATATATTGTTGTTGAATTATTTGAATTTATTACTGTGAAGTACGAAAAAACGAGTCGCGAGCTTGTGTGGGACGTTACTAGTAATTACTATACCTGTTACTATAAAACGCCTTATTAAAAATCCAGTTTCGTCGAAGTTATAAATATCCTTTTTTGTAATACCGTACTTCGCGATTATAACCCGAACAAGTTCGAATTACTTGTGAAATGTTTCTGGATTTTCGCATAAAACCCGTTAATAATCGATTTTCTAATTTAAACGTATCTAAAGCTTTTTTTGCCGTTTAACAAAGTTTAACGCCCAGTTAATTCTAACGCGTTCTGTAACGCGCTGGGCTAGCAGTATATTGGCCATATCTTTAACGTGCTAAAGCCGGACAAAAAACGCTTACGTATTTAGGTTAAGGATTCGGTCGATAATCGATTTTTCTTCAGTCGGCGTCAATTTCTGCAAAGGAAAGGTAATATCGGCTCGGGCGCGTTTACTGTTAAATCGCGCTTCTAAGGTAGTATGTAGTACTTCATAAATAGAACTAAGCTTTCTATAACTAAGTTTCGGGTCTCGTTTTTTAGCCTAAATGGCTAGGTTCATTCTCGCTTCTTTTGTAAGGCGCTCCATATTGTGGTTGTTGAGAAATGGGCAATTAAAGATGTGTTGTTAGAATAGCTGAAAAAGTGTCCCGCTCATTTGTGTGTCCCGCTCACTTGTGTGGGACGTTAACTAAGTTATAATTGTAAGTTAATGCTATTTAAATTATGGGAAATAATAAGCGTATATATTTTAAACGGGATCCTTTTGGATCCGTTTATCTTTCCGGATTTATTTGCTGTAATCCTTTCGGATCCATACTACACTAATCCGTTTGGATCTGTAAATCTATTCTGATCTATGTTACGTAACCTAAGGTTTTGCATCGGAGGTAATCCGTACAACCTCCGACTGTCTGCCAATGAGCCAAGCTTGTTTGGTCATAACAACTTTGCTTTCGTAATATATTTCGTAATAACGCCTTGCAACTTTGAAAATTACGACACGGACGTTCCAGCCATGAAAAATACGTACCCTGTTATGGATTTAACCGATTTGCTATTATCTGCGAAGTTCGTATTTATTGCCCCAAATAACCCTAGGTTGTTGTATTTTCGATACGGATGGTTTCGTTTTAGCTTCCGGTATCGAAAAGATAGGTTTGCGGTACCGTTTAGGTATCGTGGAAGCTTTTTGATATACACAAATGATGTTCAAGGAGCTCAGGCCGTTGGATGAATTAACGGAATATATTGAAGCGGCCTGACTTGGCAAATGAATGATGAACTGCCGCGTTAAATGAATGCTGTAGAATCAATATAGTCAACTAGAATATAGCCGCTCCGAGCCGTATCTCACTCCTAAAACTTCGAAGACTGCTTACCTCAACATAGGCACGATATATGCCTTTGCCCCTAAGGATCAGGTTGCGAACCTTTGTAAGCTCGTCTTGTCGAACATGGGAGAGATAGGTTGTTGCCTCGGGACCCGGGAAAATGGGGGATGGGACAAGATGCGTCTTGGAATCGAATGATAACTTACATAAATTGATGTCGAACTATAAATTGCCTGGATGATATGGAATTCACAGGTCCTACATCATGCTAATCCGAGGTACACTCCCATTAAATAATGCCATCTGCCGGTAACTTGGGCTCGGGATACATTCGTTACCAGAGGATATTCAGGAAGATGCCAAATTTATTTCATATGAATCGTTGGCCGTCGATGCCCTCTATGATATATGTACAATCCTAGTCTCGAGGACTGCTCTCGATCATCGCCCATCCCAACCAGGTTTCATCCACTGCCACGCCCGGTTCCCTCTTCGCCAACCTCCACACTCCCGCTCACGGCTTATTTCGTAGTGTTGGCGGGCGTGACAGCATACGTCGGTCTCACGTATCTGGATGACCATTCATGTCAGTGAACTGCAGCCCCAACCACATAGGTCGCGGTTCTCGCGACCCAGCCATCCAGGCTCAAGCACGGGAAACTTGGACGTACCTATCCGAGTTGTAGACTTTAAAGTTCTCACCCAGCAGCTCTTTCTCGCGCGCTTGGTCGGCGAGATGCCTGCGGACCAGATCACGGTCCTCCTCCGCCTGTAGCATGGGGATGAGGTGAATGCGAGACCACATCTTTTCGCGGGCAAGCTCACTGTTTTGAGATCCAAGCGTTAGCATCCATCACTGTAGTCCCTTGGAGTGCGCCTGGTGCCGTGCACTAGCTGTTTCTCTCGTGTCATAGTTGGACGGAATCAGTGGGACCTCGGAGAACCAAAATGGCACCTTGAAAGAAAGTAAAGATGAATGACATACTTCTGTTCCCGGATTCCCTGGCCCAGCTTGTAGAAGCCGTAAGCCATGACGACGCCCATGCCGAGGAGCCAGGTGCCGGGACGGAAACCGCTTGCGGGGAGGTTGCGCTGTTTTCGTTCATACGTCAGCCTTCGCATCTCCGTGATATGTGTGTTTGTGTGGGTGCCTGCGCAATCCGAAGCCTGTCCGCGTCCGTGCTCTTGCTCTTGTTCCGCTCCTAGCCCTGCTGCTCACCGATCCATTGCCTTCATTCGTGGATGAGAGGTTTTGCTTTCCTGGCTCCGGCCCCCGGTATCTGCGCCCCAAGGAGTAGGCCAACGTAGTCTCGCACTCCCGAGCGTCCAGAATCGAGCCGCATGTCGCTCCTAAATGTCCTCTCATCCCATTGTTCCCATAGAAGCTGTTCCTCACATCGCGCAGCCTCCTCGTCGACCCCTTCGCTAACTTCTTGTGTTCTTCCCACTCTCAGCCGCATCCGTGCAATCTCCCTCCTCTTCTCATCCGCGAACCCCACCCAAACCACCCAAGAGCAGAGCCAGCCGCAAAAGGCAAGAGCAAGAGCAACCCCGACAACCCCACCTCCCTTCTCTTTCTCGATCACCTAGCTCTTCCTCGATGATCTAGCTCGACATCGACGCAAATCCCCGGCGAAGACGAAACAGATGCCAAAATCCGAGAAGAAGCACAGACCTTGTACTGCACGGGGCCGTAGCCCCCGACGGGGGGCATATCCTGAGGCATGGTGGGCTAAGTATTCGTCTGTTCGGTACGTCCGTCGGCGGGTTCTTCAGCGCTTCGTGTTCTATAGGATTAGCGCTCTCGATCGATACGAAATTGACGGCCTCGTATCCTCCATGCGCCGAGTTCAAGTGTCGTTGTCGTCGGACTGGCTTGCAAATGAGCTCAGCTCAACCTCAATTGACGGTGTTGGAATTTGGGTGATCGAATCCAATTGGAGCTTTTGCGATTGGATGGGAGTTTCTACGGTGGGGTCGTGAGGCTGAATCAGTCACATAAGCGTGGCGTGGTATGGGTGGGTCACGTGACATCCCTCTCTGGTACGGGACCCCTTCAAATGCCATAGCGGCGGTTTTCTAAACAGCATTTGACCAAGATTGCACCATCCTCCCTTTGAGAGCGCGAATTTATGGTGCGAAGCTTTAACAGGCGTATCCTAAAAGTCTGAAGTGGAACCGAGAAACCATGACATAAGATCTACAATTTACGCGTGTCCTGGGCGTGTACCCACCTAGGCAGTTGGACAGGATAACATCAATACCCTCTCGCATACTTATAGTACACGCATAAATCCTCCAGTCGCAAACTCAAGTCACCGAGTCGCCAAAGGAGAAGCTAACACAGAAATGCTCAATTAAACCGGCTCGAAAACTAAACTCCACCTAACCCCCTAATCCCAACACCGACACATGTTTGAACGGAGATCGCTATGCAGTACAAAAATGACGGAAGAACGACCAAGTAGATATCCATACACGGGTGGGGGAGTAGTGCTTGCTCATCTATTTAGCCGCCCCTGGCGCCTCCGACTCACATGACTCATGACGGAAATAGTCACCTACCTAGGAAGATCTAGGCGGTTTCGAGATCCGGGCTGGCGACCAAGAAAGTGGTATAGGTATGTATGCGAAACGCCTCCCATAAACTTGGGTTCGCCCCTTCTCAACCCGTATCCATCTCGGCCTGCAGTTCGGCCTCCAATTCGGCCTCGAGGTCGGAGAACCCGTCATCTTCGTCGTCGTCTCTTCCCTCGTCGTCGTCCTTGTCCTCCCTTTCCTCGCCCGCCCCGTCCTCGTCACCAGTGACCATGGGCGTCGGGAGCCCGCTTCCGTCCTCGCCCCCTTCAGCATCGTCGCCCTCCTCTGTCGCGTTCCTAACGTTCCTGAGCCCTGTTGTCCTAGCCTTGGCGCGTCTCTGTTTCTTAGCCAGGGCGCTGCCCCCCTGGGTGCTACTGCTCTCGCCGTCTTCGTCCTCCGTCTCTTCTCCGTACTTCCGCTTCTGGCCCTTTGGCTGCTGCTCCTCCTCGCGGTCCGTGTCGAGACCGCGGTCCGTGCCGTCCATGTCCGAGTCGTCGATCTCGGACCCCATGAACTCTTCCAGCTCCTTGTCCACGTCGTCCCATTGCATCCTCTTGAGGCCTTCGACGGGGCTGCGCGCGCCGTCCTCGAGTTCCGGTGGCATTACGTTGTACCTGTCCTCGATCTCGCCGTCCTCGTCTTCGGCGTCCGGGTCGTCTTCCCCGTCTTCCCTTCCCGACTCGTACTCCTCATCGCCGTCGTCCCCGTCGTCCTCCCCGTTCTCCAACGGGGGCGGATGCCGGCCGGAACGAACAATCATGATCCTCGGTCTCGGGCGCGGCGTCTTGGGGCCCTCTTCGCCCTCCTCGAGCGGCGTCGTGGCCCTGCGGTCCGAGGGGTGGACGTCGACTAGGTAGGGCGTCTCGTCGAGCTTTTTCCACTGGGCGAGCGAGTTGGCCAACCAGTCCTGGTTGACGATCTTGATAGAGGGGATGCGGGCGGCCTGGCGGACCTTGTGCGTGCGCTGGCGGGCCGAGTTGATGACCAGGTGCGTCACGTCCTCGCTGA